>PVKZ01002598.1:0-207636 GCA_004027375.1 Macroglossus sobrinus | reverse complement strand
TTATCTTTTTAAAATTTCCCAAGTTATTCTCACATTTTTATTTTTCCAGATGAATTCTGTATCATTTTGCCAAGTTACTCCCTGAACAACACAAAAATCCTATTGCTTTTTGAATTGAGAAGACATTGATTTTACAGATTAATTTATAGAGAATTGACCTCTTTCACTATTAACCTTTCTTTTCTAAACTCCTTTTTCAATTTCCTGAACTCTTCGACCATAGCCCTCAGAGTTTTAAAGTTTTTATCATATATGTCTTCCACTTTTCTTATTTTAAGTTTATCTGCAGGTATTTTATCATTTTGGTTATCATAAGAAAGTCATTTTTAAATACATTTTGTTGGATAAGCAATACACAAAAACAATACAAAATTCAAAAAGTACAAAAGAATATAAATTGAAAAGTAAGGTTCTGTCCCCAGACATCCAGATTTCTTCCCTGGAAATTCATATCAAATCTGCATCAGAATGTAAATCACTTTACTTTTAAGAAATTAGTATATCATCTCTCTGAAACATAAAAGCTCAAGACTAAAACAAAATTCACATAGTCTAGCCAAGTCTAAAAGATAACCTCCATCCCTGCCAGTCAGCCTGGAGTCCTCCTTTCCCTTAAATCTTCCTCATCCAATCTACCAGTAAGTCCAACGGAGACCACCTACAAAATATGCCTCAGATTCAACCACTTCTCCCTTAAAACAAGTAAATGATAAAACCTGAGAAAACAGAGGCCCCATTTATTTCATGTACCACTGTTTCTCTCATGCATGGCACAGTGTCTGGCACAAAATGTGAATAATGCACCACTGCTCCGTGCATAGAAAATGCTCATTGCAGCATTAGATATTGAGCTGTGTAGTCTCCGTTGGAGCTACTCAAAAGGGTGGTCCTCAGACGAGTGCCTGATGCCAGCCTATAGAAAAGTAAGAATAGAAAGCAGAGTTAAGAACATTAATACTTTTGGAATGATTTGGCACTGCTGCCATATTTCTCTGAAAATTCATGTTTTTCGTGATTTATAAATGCTTATTATTTATAAACATATCCATCAACAACAGCTTAGAAATAAAAAATTGTGGTCCTTTACCACAAACAGGTTAAGAAGCAGGACATGTCGACCACCATCACCTTGAAACTATACTAACCTAGTAGGCATCCAACAGGTCTTGCTGCTTCCTCTCTTGCCCTGTCCAACAATCTACTTCCAGAATGATCCTTCTAGCAAGTAACACAGAACAAAATCCCTGCAGTGCTAACCCTTCAGTGCTTCCCCACAGCATTCTCCAGGGCCCTAAATCTCTGCATCGTTGGGCACCTTCCTGCGTCTGTGATTTCACCCAGATCTTTCTTGTCACCATCCAGGCACCCTGTCTGTCTCTCTTCCCAGGACACATTACTCTCTATTTTGAGGTCTTCTCTCTAGGGTTTTCTCTCAGACGGGAATGCCTGGCCTAGAACACAATCAATAAATTGAGGAAAGAATTAATGGAAGAAGAAGAATTTTAACACAGGTCTTTTTAAAAAGTGAAAACATTCCCAAATCCGTGCCCCATTTTTTTGGATAAAAATGAAAACCTCACATCTTCCCTTTACTTCAGTCTTAAAGATTCTCATCTCCAGGAGCAATGTGGGTAAAATGAGTACTTGCCTACCACCAGGCAATGCAAAAGCTAAAGTTCAGTGTACGGTCCGGTCAAGATTGAGTCCTCAGGGCAGCTTTGTATTTTAATCACACTCACGTAACCAAGATTCTGACATGAGCCACTCCTTCCTACCCACAACTTTAAGCCACGATGAAGTAATTCATACAACAGGAATTCAAGTAGTTAACAAATACATGCCAAAATGTTCAAACTCACTACTAAGCAAAGAAATGTAAAATTCAATGCTATGTTTTGCCTACCAAGTTAACAAAGCTTAAACAGCAATAATACCCAATCTTCTGTGTAGTGTATGGTTAGTTTCACACACCTGATATTACTGGTATCAACTGGTAGAAAATAATATATAAAATATAATACAACATAAAACTCTGTGTGTGTGTGTATGTGTGTAACATCAAATAGTTTATCCTTTTCAGAGCAAGCAATTCCACTCTAGGAAAATATCCTAAATACATACCAAACTTTATTTGCAAAAAGCTCACAAGAGGATAATCTGCAATCAGGAAAATATCAGAGAAGTGCAGTTCATTGAATCTCAAAGAAAAGAGAGAGCCCACCACAACTAACTGAACAGACTGTCCACCGAGGTCAGTCTCTATTACTCAGAGGCAGAGCAAAATCCCACCAAAGAGTAAGGACTGAGCCTCTGGTCTAGATGTTGATAGAATAAGCAAATATTTTAATACATACCTTTCAATAAAAAATTAAGCTTCTGTAAAGAAAAATATATAATAAAAAACATATGTTAAGTAAAAAAAAGGTAAATTTTTCATAAACAGTCCATTACAACCACATAAAAATTATGCATAAAAAAAGAATGAAAAAAATGTTTACATGTTATAAATAGTTTGCATCCAGGGGGAGGAAATGGGTAAATTTTCTCTCCTTTCAATTTATTTTCTAAATTTTTGAGAACAAGTTTATAGTTCCCATCATGAAAAAACTTTTAATCTCATATAGCAGCAGTCCCCAACATTTTTGGCACCAAGCACCGGTGCTCCTATGAAAATCGAATGCCTGATGATGAGGTGGAGCTTGGGCGATGATGTTAGTTAGCACTGGTGGTGGCTGTAAATACAGATGAAGCTTTGCTTGCTGGCGCTCCACCCACCTTCTGCTGAGCAGCCTAGTTCTGAACAAGCCACTGATTGTAGGCGAAGAGTGTGGGGGACCCCTGCTTTAGAGACCAAAATGAAAAAGGTGCCTACTCAGCATGCTATAACAAAATGTTTCTCAACACCAAGTCAGTAAGACTTTTCTAACTTCTTTTCACTGTATAATCATACTGCTGGTTATTGCACGAAAGACAGCATGAAGCTAATTCAGTGAGGATGTAGAGAAAAATCATCTTGTCCACTAGTCCACAAGTAGGATGAACTAGATTATCCTTGTGCTCTTCTAGGAAAAAAGTAGTTTACATACTGAGTTTTAAACACAATAGCACCATGTATTAAATAAGCTATTCAGACATATTAAGGACAAACATTTCTACTCCAAAGTTATAGAAACAGAGTAAAAGCTCTCTGAAATGTAAATATCCATAAAATCCAAACCCAATTATCCAGTAGCTGTAACTATTGACAGCTTAGAGGTTAATATCAATTTCAAGGGGCCTCAAGCCACCACGAACTGAGTGGGTTACAGTGATCTACAAATCATTCAAATCGCAGGGCAGACATCACATGGCTGTTAAAAGAACCAGTGGACTGTTAGTTCTCTTTCCCATTCTGTCTCCACAGTTGTTTCATTTGAAATTCACCAAGATCGCTTCCCTCACTATTGAAGGCTTCAGAATTTAGCTTCAGAATTTCAACTACATAACTAAACACGTTTATCATATTTAGGGTAAGAGTTTCTAAAGAGGGAGGGGGAAAAACTACCACACAGTAATACTGAGGTTTAGACTTCAGTCACAAAAGAAAAATCAAAAACTCAAAGTTAATGCTCCCTTGACAACCTTAAATCTCTATTCTGTGCATATGGATCATAATGAAAGTTTTATTAGGATCACAATTGTGGCAAATACATACTCAAATCATGTACCACAAATAACATTGAACATTTTTTCTTTTAAATAAAATAAGTTTCTATTCAAACTCATAGATATCACAAAGCTGTAACTGTATGGAATTGAATTTTGATCCCACACTCTCTCTTGACACCCAATACCAATCTCCAGGCCTTTATTGCACTAGACCTCAGTCAGACTATTGCATCAAGGTCACAATCTCTAAATACATCTCTATGCAGCTACAAGAGAGGAAAAACGTGGGCATTTATCAAAGAAGACTCCAAATATACATCTTTTGAGAGCACTGGGGATGGAAGTAACAAAACAAGTGTTCCAAGTTCTCGCAACATAGCATAGAGGAAAGAACACTACACCAGAAACTAAGAGACCAAAACTTGAGTTCCCAATTGTCAGCCACTATCTGTACAACCCCTTAATGGGCTCAGTTTCTTCATATGTCAAACAAGAACATCCCACTAGATATGAGTCTACGGTCTTTTCTGGCATTACCTTTCCTAAATGTCTCAGTTGAAATTTCCTCTTCCTTTACCACTACAAAATTTGTTGCATGTTTTACACATAAACACAAGAACTATGGGTTCCCATTACTTACCCACAGGGCTTTTGTAGAACTCCTGGGACCTTGACAATAAAGTATTACTTTTCTTCATTCATTCATTCTTTCAAACACCATTTACATAATGTAAAAAACAATGTGCTAGACACTTCAGGGTAAAAATATCAAAATTATTCATTTTAAAAGGTATAGGTCTTACTTTAAGGCACTTAATGTTTATAATCCAATGGGAAAAATAAAGAATTGATAAAAATTTCAATGACAAAGATCTAGAATAAATTGCTCAACAATCACAGTACTTTTCTACTGAGCCTAGGTGGGCCCTCAAAATCCTTCTCAAATCAAGTACTCCATTGAGCATCCAAAAAACTACAGTTACCAGGTAAAGTAATTTTTGCTGCTGAGATTAGGCATGCCCCTGAGCAGATAGATGCCCAGGTTCTTCCAATGTCTCACCTTGCCTGTCCTCTCAACCTCCTTCTATCTCCCGCTCTAAATTGTTAGGTATTCCTGAGAAGTAGAGGGCCGCTGAGAACCTGATCAAAATGGCTAAATGCTCTTGTCAGTTTATGTTTGCCAATTTTTCAAAAATTCCAAATTTCAAGGAAATAGAAAATATACAGAACTTGCTTTATCCCATTTCTAGCGCATTGCTAATATTAAACACTGAACTGAATGACTATTATATTGGCATTAGATACCTAATATATTCCTATTAACAAGTATAATGCAGAGTGTCACTGGTACTTAAATCAATACACATATGAACAAGCGAGTTTTGCAAACACGCACACACTTCTTCCTCCTCTCCTACTGTAAAAGACTGCATCCTTAACCCTAGCTGGCCATCTAGAAAACAAATGACTTTGTGACAGCAATGTAAATTGGTTCCACTCCTCTGGAAAGCAGTCTGGCAATATGTTTTCAAAGCCATAAAATTGTTCATATTCTTTGATCCAGCAATGCCACACCTAAGTAACTAATTCAATCTATAGAAATAGTTACAGAAACAAAGATATGCCTCCCAGCATTATTAATAATTGTGAAAAGTTGGGAACATTGTACATGTCAACAGCCAGGTTAAATAATAGTAATGGTGTCAGGACAGACTATTATGCAACCATTAAAATGGTAATGATGGAGATTATATAGCAAGAAAGGAAAATGCAGATATAAAACAACAGGTACACTATATTGCAGAAAACTTTAAAACCTAGTCATCTTAATTTTAGGATGGTAAATGGAGTGTTTTCTGCCTTCTAACTTTTTTTTTTTGTAGTACAGTTCTGATGTTCCTATCATTAAAAGATAATCTTTAAAAAAAAAATGAAATCAAGCCTTTGATCATAAGGATAAAGAGGAAAGGGGCCACAGACTGCTGTCTTACGCAGGGAGGAGAGGAACAGCAGCATTCCACATTGTATGGGGCGCTAGGAGCATGTGCACAGGACAGCTTCATAGAGAGCCACCTGGAGGTGCTCCATACTTGTTAATGATTGCCAAAAAATGAGCAGTGCCCATCTGCTAACCCCAGTCAATTTCCTCCGTTACGAGCATCCCGAGGCAGAGAATTCTCTGGGCACACAACACGTGCTGTCAGCTTAGTTATCTGTTTAAGAGATTTATATGGGGTCACACAGGGCTATAAGAATTTATTTAAAGTAAATAAGCTCAGATTTTCACATTTGTAGCAATGAGGGATGTCTATGGCAAAAAATGCAATGATCATAAAGACTGGGGGAAGAAAGAAACCATCTTTCACTTCTGGTGATGCAAGGAGTGAACCACCAGTGTTGCCACACGTGTGTGTCTAAGAAACAGGAGGTCAAAGTGAGGGAGGGCAGGATTGTCTTCTCTTGAACTGACTCAGGGATGAAGGACACAGAAGATCAGAGAGGGTGTTCAGTGCTCACAAACATTAAATCATCAGATGGAAATGGAATTACACTTGCAGCTACTTAACGCCCCCATGCAGTTTCAGCCCTGTGGCCGACCTGGGGACCAGACTTAAGAAAGGAGGTCTTAGAAAACTCTAGTCAGGTTTTAAACGGCCAGCACTGAGTGAAACTTATATGTTCTCTGCCTCGCTGCTCTTATGGCCAAGCACTCTTTACACTCCAAGTTCTGATCTCTCCTATATTTTAATTTCTGTTCCAAGTCCTTGCTCAGAAAGGCAGCAGACCAAAAAATGTTTAGAAACAGGTTTGAAATCAGACAGAATTAATAAAATTCAAATTATGCTAACCTACTCTCTTTTGACCCTAGAAAAATTACTTAATCTCTCTAAACCAGTTTCCTTATCTTTAAAATTTGTACCTATGTCATAAAATCATTATAAAATTTAAATGAAATAATAAATGTAAACCCCAGTTAGTATCTGATGCTTCGTAATGTTTAATATAAAGTTTGTTACACATGTCATATTGTTCCTCAGCTCCTGGCACACTACCTGTCTCTCCTTCCTCCACTAATTTTGTCCATTAAAAATGAACAGCACGGCTCCACACTCTACTGCTAAACCTTCCTTATACTGACCGCACGCCTGTATTCAGCCTCCCTTCTAGAACCTCCCCAAGAACCAACCAAGACACTCTCATTTCTGAGCGATGATCACACTCAACTTTCCTATAAATGTAATATCTTAGACAGAGAGGAAGCACACAGCAATCCTTTCAAAGCCTGGGTACTGAGGATACACTGCCTGGGTTCAAAGTCCTCATCTTTCACTTGTTAGTTAATGTGACTTTGGTTAACCAACTTAACTCTGTGCCTCAATCTCCCCATCCGTAAAATAGAAATAATAACAGTGCCTACCTTATAATATAAGACTATGTTAATAATAAAGCTGAGAGCTATGTCGAACACATAATAAGCAGGCAGCTTTTTAAAATTCTGTCTCTCCATTTAGGCCAGAAGTGCTTGGTTAGCTACCTACACTGTACCCCTATTACCAGAGAAGCCAAACATCTTTGCTACTCTCTAACACTAGAGGAGATTAAGTATAGACTCTTTAGAGGAAAGCCTTCATATCCCCAGTGTGGTCCACAGTTTCAGCCAGCACTGACATCACGTGGGGGCTCATCAGAAATGCAGATTCTCAGGCCACACTCAGCCCAACTAAATGGAATGTGTATAATACCACATTTTGTATGTCTAAGATGCCTGGGTTCTTGTTACAATGCAGTTCTGGCGTGTGGAGGGTGGACCTGAAACTACGAGGACCACACACAGAGTGGTGGGTGCCACAATGAAAAGAGCACTGCACTCCAAAGAGGAAGTACACTAAGATATGAGAAAATTGTCGTCTTGGCATCTGTAAGTGAAAAAGGAGAAAGATGGGTGTGAGTAACTATGGGAGAGTGTATGGCTAAGAGGATAAAAAGCAAAAGCTCCTTGGAAAATTCTTAGAGGTAGGTCCATGTCCTACTCATCTTTGTTTCTTCACCAGAGAAAGCCTGACATAGAGGAGGTAGTCCACTGAAACCATCTGACACTATCTTTACCTTTGTATAAAAGTTATCCTCATTTTCAAATAAATGGAATATTTGTTTTATAAAAAAATAAATAAATAAATTGTTTTACAGTTATATTAGTGGCCCCTCCTCATTTTATCATAATATATTGGATTCTAGAGTTCCTATATGAAGATGACACAAGCTATTATTGATAGTAGAGAATCACTTTGAAATACTAAGGAAGTAGGTAAGGTGGGATGGGGACAAGAGGAGAAACTGGCAAAACAGCCTCTACAAAACAATGTTTTTAAACAATTTGCTGATATCTTGCTGTCTTTTTCATTTCAAACATCCAGCATGTTAAAAACATTAAGGCAAAAGAAAATTAAGTGTTCCATTGCTATAATCTTTGACCTTTCCCTAGTGACATGTGTAACTAAACAGACCCTGGAGGTCAACGCCAGGGAATAATTAGAGGAAAAACAAATAAGAATAGAGACCAGAAAAATCAATTATACCAACTGATCCATGAGCCCCTCAAAGTCCTTCCTGGGGAGTACAGCCTTCATTTTCTAAGACATCAGTAATGAACGAATGCTCTTGCCTTTTATCTAAGCAATCTGTCCCTCTCATTCAACAGTATTTTTGCTCTGCCTCCCAGGTCCATATATACCTGTCACCAAGGCAATTAACAAAGGGGATAAATCACACAAATGTAAAAAGAGACCTGTCGGCCCAGTCTAATCCCCAAATTATTATGAAATTATCTAAATGTGAATACCACACCAATCCCAAATGTCCCTCTCTTTGAAAAAAAAAAAAAACAAGAAAGGTCAGTGGCAGATGTCCCTAAGAGAACTTCCTCTATCACTCTGAATCAGTAGCTATGTATGAATATAAACATTCATAACATCGATACACACTCATACTATATATATTTATATGTACAAACACACACACATGTATATATTTCTTTGCTCTGCCTATATCTGTAAAGGTTTTGAAGTGTGTAAGAAAGTCCTTGTCCTCAACTACTGGATAATCCAATCATTTTGTCCTTAAGTGAGATCTCTAAAAGATACACAGCAGCAGAAAGCCACCATGGATCACATCTGCTTTCTGTTTTAACTGCTGACAGAGCTCTCATAAATAGAATGCAGGTATCCCCCATTTTTTAAACATTCTCATTATGCTAATTCGCTTTTTTGAAAGACCTACATTAGTACCTGTTTTCACTAACCAAAAGAAATTCAAAGGAAATAAATGTCATGAGGATGTAATGCAGAATGTAAGGAATAGAGTCAATAATACTGTAATAGCTTTATATGGTGACAGATGGTAACTAGACTTATCATGAGGACCATTTGGTAATGTATATAAATGTCAAATCACTATAATGTACACCTGAATAGCATTCACCATCTGAGATGTTACATAGGTAGCATGACTCTGAGCAGCAACAGTAGCATCTATAAGCTCCTTCTCCGGGAACTACACTCAGCATCTCAGCATCAAGCCACCACAGCTTTGAGCTGTGTCTGTAAGCATCTGTGCTTTATTTCAATTTATTTTGTGCATCCGTTAGCAAGATGTGTCCAGAGATATCAGAAAAGCCTAAGAAAGCTCATAAGTATGATGAATTTATACTATTTATCATAGTATAAAACTAGATGTAATTAAGAATATCTGGTATGATTTAGTAGGTTATTTTTGAAATCTAGGAATACTCAAAACAATTTACCATATGAATTAATGGTAATTACTCCTTTGCTTTACACCATTTTGGCTTAGAAAAGGTTTCATGGGAACACCCTACCTCTGGATAGCAGGATACAGGGGGAAACCTATACTACAAACAAGGACTAGGTTTTAACATTTTACATCTAAATACTCCTTTTTAAAACAAAATTAAAGCAAGAACACTTGTTTCCCCAAACCCCAAATCTCATCTCTAAACTTTGATGAACCTTAAACCAATAATCTTAGAGTGACAGTCCAATACAGGAAGGACAATGCCAGACACATCACTGTCTCTTTGAACAAACTCCCAGAACCCAGGAGGGACTAAGAAAAAGCATTCCTCTAAACCAAAGAATTCTCAGATTGACTATGTGGTTTACTCAAAGATACAGCCAGATTTCCCAGAGTAATGAAACAGCTGAGTGTTTAAATGCACAGGAGGGCAAGCACTAGAAACGGTGAGGGTCTAAATAACAAGCCTTCAGAACTACAAAAATGTCAACTCAAACGTCATCGGCCTTCAGTTTGTAAAATAAAAATGTCATTAGAACTCAGAAAGTGACCAGAAGCTTATACTGAAATTTAGGTGAGCAAATAGTTGTTCTTCCTCTACATTCCTAAATTCAAGGCTCTTCAAAAGTAAGTGAGATTGGTTCTCTACAGGAACCAGCACTACATTATATGAATATAAAGACATACTCCATAAGGATATGAAAATAGTTTTCCACCACAAATAAACAAAATAGAAGAGATTACCTTTGTATTTGGGATATATTTTCCAGCAATCCTGCTAATAAGGACATGCTGAGAACAGACATTTCTGTACCTTTTGTGATGGTAAAAATCTTAATAAAAGCCCAAAGAACAAGGTACTCAAGAGAAATTGGAGCAATGATCCTATATCTTGACCATACGCATCAGAATCATCTGTGAAACTTTGTAAAAATCCCAATAGTCAGGGCACACACCAGCCAGTTACATTAAAATCTCTGGAGACAGGCCTCCAGTATGATTATTTTTTCAAGCTCGCCCGATAGATTGCAGTGAAGCAGCGAATTAGAGATTATTCTAAAGACACCTTCCAGATCAGAGACTTCCTCTTAGCATGACTGTGGGCTCTTGATATGCTGGGACCACCCAAATATGATGGTATATTATATGAGCCACTCACCCCAACTCTGGGAGAAGGGCTTGGGCCCATATACATCCAGCCCCCTCCCCCACTCTTAAAATGCAGCATGGAAGATCACTCACTCATAGGGCATGCCCAGATGAGCATGGTCAAGGAGGCCCCTTGGCCTGTATTTTCAGGGGCATTCTCCTGGAAGCAATATAAATGCTGGAGACAGGCTGCAACAAGAACTGGTACAAGGGCCCAGCTTAGCGAGCATCCCCCAAGATGGCACTATTTTCAGAATTCCACAAAGTTCCTGGTGATCACTGTAAGAATGTACACCCTCCTAGCAAAATATACACAGGGATTAAAGGAAGAGGTATATTTCCTACCTGTCAATCCTCTGTTGATAAAGCTGGAAAATTCATTTTAATTGAATTTTAAAAAGTCCTCAGTGTTTACCACTGATACCCCCCAATTTAAACCCAACTTTACATAGTTTTGTTTGCTTTTATTTCAAACTCTGGCAGAGGTAGCTAGAGAGGAAATACATAAAAAATACTCCATGAGAATCTATTTGGATTTATTCAAAACATTTAAAAGCAAAATTTTACCCAAGAAATCTAACTAAAAAGAAAACAATTATATTTCATGCATTTTTAAGATATTTTAAATAGCAGAACATTTTAAAGCACAAATTTAGAAAAGCAGGAAAAAAAACATGATATTTAAATATAAATATCTTTCTATAAATATGGAATTTTTTTAATGAACACTTGTGAGGGAGGGAGGCAGGCAGACAGGGAGGGAGGTAGGGAGGCAAGGAGGGAGGCCTGCAGGCCAACTGCTAAATCTAAGTGCTTAACAACATGAACTCTGAAGCTTTAGGCACAGTGCCCTTATTCATTCCTCTGTGCCTCATCTTACCTGTGAATCAAAAGTTATGGAGTTGGACTATGGGGTTCAAATTCAATTCTGCCCATGTTAGCTATGTGAGCTCATTAAAGCTCTCTGTTCCTCTCTTCCTCCTCTATAGCATTGAAATAAGAATAGCACCTACTGCCTGTCTGGAGAAATTGGGACCCTGGTGCACTGCTGATAGGAATGTAAATGGTGCAGCTGTTGTAGAAAACAATATGGAGGTTCCCAAAAATATTAAACATAAAATTATTATATGATCTAGCAATTCCACTTCTGGGTATATACCCAAAAGAACTGAAAGCAGGGACTCAAATACATTTGTATACCCATGTTTGTAGCAATATATTCACAACAGCCAAAACGTGTAAACAACCAGTATTTACTGACACATAAGTGGACAAAATGTGTATACATGCACAGTAGAATAATATTCAGCCTTAAAAAGGAAGTAAAATCTCATACATGCTACAACATGGATGGAAACTCAAGGATATTACACCAGTGACAAAAGGTGAAATATTGTATGATTTCACTTGTATGAGGTACTTAGAGTACTCAAAACCATACAGTCAGAAAGTAGAATGGTGGTTGCTAGTGGCTCGGGGCAGGCCCAAATAAGTAGTATTTAATGGGTAGAGGTTCTGTTGGGGAAACGGAAAAAGTTCTGAGATGGAGGTGGTGATAGTTTATAGAGCAATGTGAATGTATTTAATGCCACTGAATTATACACTTAAAAATGATGAAGGCAGTAATTTTTATACTTTGTACATTTTACCACAATAAAAATAAATAAGAAAGAATAGTCCAAGAGTTTTTGTAAGGATTAAACATATGTGAAGTGTTTAGAGAATGCCCAGCATAGATTAAGCTCTCCATAAATATTAGCTACTATCTTATTTTCCTGCCTTTGTAACTCTCACCAGTCCCCACTACGGTGTTCTAACAAAACAGATGCTCAATGACTAGATTCTGATCCTATCCCTTAGAGTTCTATACCTTCCACAATGAGACAGTTCTTCCTGGGCTTTCTTCTAATATAAATGTCCCTTCTTTGGGGTAAAACTACCACTGTAATTGGATGAAGATGAAGAAACCACCTAATTTCTGCAGTCTTCACACATAAAGCTGAAACGACCACTTCATTTAATAAATTTGCCTCAAAAATAGGTTCATAGGCTACTGTGATCATAAAGGTCTGATAATGGGGCCTGGTTAGTACTTGGATGGAAGACCACCCAGGAAGACCAGGTGCTATAGGCGTAAAAAGTAAAAAAACTAAGGGATTATAAACTGACAAGGTCCTTGTAATCTGTGAGGTCAACCAATAGTTGCCTCGCCTAAAAAATAAAAATAAAAATAATAAATTAAAAGTCTGATAGTGGAAAAGAGAGAAGTAAGTCCCTCTTCTATTTAGAAATACTCTCACTTTTTATCACAACCAACAGTAATTCACTTTTTTGCTTGGTCATTCTTTTTATTTATTTATTTATTGTTTGTTTGTTTGTTTGTTTGTTAGGCGAGGCAATCCTTGGTTGACCTCAAAGATTGCAAGAAATTTGTCAGCTTACATTCCATTATTTTTTAATTTTTACACCTACAGCACCTGATCTTCCTAGGTGGTCTCCCATCCAAGTCCTAACCAGGCCTGGCTCTGCTTAGTTTCTGAGATCAGATGGGTGCTTGGTCACTTTTAAAGAAAAAAAAAAAACCTTTTATTATGAAAATTTCCAAGCATACACAAAAGTAGAGATTTCAATGAGCCTTTATGTATCCAACCTAACAAACAACTTTTTAAATTTTAACTCTATCTAAGACTCTACCTTCCGCCCCCCCAAAAATATTAGAATAAAAATATCATGATAGTTACCACTGTAGTAATGTTCACTTCTAATAATCTATAAATTATTAACTTTATAATTATTAACTATAAATTATAAACTTCCTTGCAATACTTTTTCTTTACTTCTAAAAGTTATTTTTCGATATCATCTTCTTTCCATTTTTCCTTTGAAACTACAAATAATTTATATATCTACCTTGCCAAAGTTATTATGAGGATGTAACATACATAAAAGTGCATAGCTTGGTGTCTGACATGTATCAGGTTCCTGAGAAATATTAGTTCTCCACAAACCAACAACTGTCTCATCCTACTCTCCAGGATAAGTCAACACCCCACCACCACCACCACACACATATCTTCCTCCATTCTTTGTCCATTACTGCTCCCTTCTCTTCCTAAACATTAGTCCTTATTTTCTTCCTGCCTCTTCTGTCTCCTTCTAAACCAAAGAATCTCAAATATAAATTCCTGATTACAAATCCAATCACCTAGGGGATCTCAAATACAAGGACAAATACAGAAAGTGTATAAATTGAACTGATGACTATGTTTAACATTTAGGGTACCAGTCCTTAAATGAAAAATTAAAACATGCCCAATCTAGAGCCTATATATTATTTAATAGAAAAATCAGGCTAGACACTACCTGTAAAATGTCACTAAGAGGAATTCCTATGCAGGTCATTCCTGTGTGTGTGGGTGCAAAACACTTTGATGATCCAAAAAGTTGGATATGCTTCCTTACAATAATTTTGCCCCGCCCTCACACAGCACATATGGGAGAATCAAGCTACATTTATTCAAAATCACAGGTTATGACTAGGTCCTGTAATGTCAAAAACATAATTGGTAAGAAGGGTTCAGAGCACAAGAGAAGTCAACCTGCAAACAATGAGGCATCATAAGAAGTTGCTCCAAACTACTGACTAGAAACCAAAAGAAGACAGCAAAAACTCAGGGCAGATGGTTGGACAAGATATGACAGACAATCACAGGACTCGGCATAGATGGAAAAGCACAACTCAGGGAACAAAATCTTTGTCTCCCATTGAGCAGTGGGAAAGAACATCAGGGATATATAGTGAAACCTGATAAATATAAGGAGGGCTCTGGGAACAAGCCAGGTTGTGTGGAAGAAAGAAGATAAGAAAAGGGTAAGAAGAAAGAAAGCATTATAGGAGAACCAGGCAGATACCTTGGGAGTCAAATATTTTAAAAAGCATAAGGCTCGATGGTCTCATTTCTACTCATCCCTATCCTCTGCCTTCAGTAGAGTAAACAGCTGTACATTTTCCAAAAGTATGGCCACAAAGCACTTACTAGAAAAGGAGATTGGAGCCACAGGAGGCTGGGGAAAGCTCATCTTAAAGAATTCCCCATTTGTACTAATGGTGTTTTTCCTTAGGTAGAAACCCTAAGCATTCATATAAACAGAGCTATTTCTGACACAGAATTTGTAGCATACTGTAAGGTACTGCAAAGAAGAAAATGACATTGACAGAAAGTAAGTCAACTCTAAAAAATTCTGGATCTGGGAGGGTGGCTAGCAGGTAAGGAAAGCACAGAAAAACAGAAGACTGAATGACGGCTACTGCAGGCCTGCAGATGCAGGGCAGACTAATTGTGGAGACCGGGGAGAACAAGTGGAAGTAGTTGAAGGGAAATGGCTACTCTTAGGTACCAAATAGAGAATCAGGGAAGAGAGAATGCAGCCAGGAATAAAAAGGCTTTGAGAAGGATGTAGGACAATTTGATAGGCTGTTCTGAGCACCAGAAAAGGATGATAATGAGTATAAGCCCCTGCTTTCAAATCTTCTATCTTCCCATTCCACCATTTTCTGTTTATTTATACCACTGCCTTCTCTGACAGTCTATAGCAAATGATTACAGCCCAATTCCCCATGAAGCTGTCTGAGAAGCCCTTAGGCACAGGAAACGTATCCACTCAATATGCAAAATCAAATACAAACATATGCTATCAGATTTCCCCAAACCCAGGAAATGTCCTTCTTTGGAAAGAATCGACACGAAACCAAATTTATCTTCCCATGTAATAAAAGATATTCTCAGGCTCTTTACCTAAAGATACCTCCTTGCCAGAGCTTATCAGGCAGCAGTCTACTGAGACAAGTTACTGAGTGAGGCCATGCTCTGTGCTCTGCAGACAAGGTCAGACCCAAAAGCCACAAGCACAGCCTTTCTTCTCCAGATAGATCTGACAAGAACCAGGTTTCCTCACTCAGGTGCACAGAAGAAACGAAACCCAGGAGGTGTCTACAACTCCAAAGATTCTAAGAAGCATCAAAATTAATTTGGCAATTATTTAAGATGTAGAAACCATTCTCTCTCTCCCCTACACATACATATACACACAAAACATATATAAGCTATGCTATAAACATAATTATATATAATATACAAAGTATATATAATTATGTGTTGTATATCATACACATAATTATATACTATATTCTTACACATATATTTATGTATGTAGATAGTATACATAATTATGTATATATTTACAGTTACACACACTCATACACATATACATATACTTATTTTCTACATACAGAGCAACAGAGCAGGACCATGGGCAGAGAAAAGCACTTTATATTCTGAAGAGAAGTATAAACTTCTTAATTGCCTTCACAAAAGCACTAGAAATTACTATCAGTGAACACAGACAGTGAGTCAGATTATAATTACATTTGTGAACAAGAGGAAAGGTAGTAGTGTGCCCTCATTAAAAATAAGTAATCCAACATCTCCTTTAAAATGCAAGCCTATAGAAATTACAGTATATCTATGAAAGTATAAAATGTCCGCAAATCAAGTATTTTGTGGAAGAGGAACAAAAAAAATAGTTTAGTCTGGGGAAGCTGACACATAAGAAGAGTATACTAACATAGTATTTGAAATGCTATATTGCAAATAGAGAGATAGATGTATTCTAAGCAGGTGGATAAGACCATAAATGGAAGGAGAAAGAAAAATGTAAGAACAGTAATTCCCATACATGAACCTTCTGAACATTAAGTCCTGTGAAAAAGAGCAGCATCCTGCAACCGTTCAGTCAGTGCAACGCTGGGTGAGAGGCCTTTGTCAGCACAGCAGCCTGCTCACTGGGGTGCATGGCTCACTGCTACCACACAGATACGGTCACTATATAAGCTACCTGAAAACGGCCTAAACGCTTTGTGACAGTGAGAGAGAGAGGAATTCCTTCTCTACCTGTGCTAATGCTCCTGATGCTAAACTGCTAAAAGAGAGAACAACAGAAAAAGCAGTTTTCCCTGAATAGAAAAAAATGTACTTACAGACACAGCCTAAAATTAAAGGAATAACTATGAGTGTCTCCTATGTGTGAAGATTAGCCCTTGATGGTACTCCATGCCCACCTACAAACATGAAGAGTCTATCACAAGTAGTTAAGAACAGGATTTTGCTAATGCAGATATAGCACACATTAAGAAAAATTTTCAGAGGACTTAAAATGTCTATTCTCTTCAAAAACCGAATCACCCTTTTTCATTAACAGATGCCTCACGTTCCTGTGTCCAATGTCTCTCCTCTCAGGGTGTTCCTCTGGATAGTCTCTGCCTTCTCTTCTCCTTCCTGTTCTGATTCCATCTATCACTTCCTAGGCATTGCTCCTCCTAACCTCTTCAATTCTCACACCCAATAACTCACACCTTTGGCTGCTTTCCCGCCTCAAATAAATCAGGCTTCCCTCAACTTCTTTTCCTCTTAAGCTCTTCAAAGCATGTCTTTTTCTCTATCACATCACATTTCTTGAAAAAGAAATCTACATTTGCTGCCTGCCTTTCTTATTCCCACGTTTTCCCTTTGCTAGCTGGCTTCTCAGGGCCCTGGCGCACAGCAGCTGCTCAGTACATGCTAGAGTCAGGATCATGAAAAAAATGTTAGCTGATTTGGGGTGGGATGAAGAATGAGTTTATTTTAGACACACTCTGAGGTGATGGCCAGATATGCAGATGGACATGTTAAGTGATATGAGAGGTCACTCTTAGTGATAATCTCACACGTGAAAGAAGAGGGTGCAAGAGGGAGGCTATGGGCAGACAAAGGCACTATGAGAAGCCACCAGGGAGCTGACAGCTCAGGTCACAGTACCCAAGAAGAAAGGAGAGCATTTCAAGAAAGCAGAGTGAAAACACTGGTCAGGGAGTGAAATGTCACAGCCTTAATGAAGAGGCGTAGAGAACATAAATCAGGTGAGGGGTAATTTAATCACTAGGAGGTTACTGGTGATCTTTGAAAAGCTGTATCAATGATAAGTAAGACACTTATGAACAATGTGCAAAAGTCCCAAACAAAACATTAACAGAAACCACCAAGAGACTACATGATGGCCAGAGGAGGTGGTGGGTGGCCAGCATGCATAGAATGCAAGGATAAATCAAGACAGCAAATCTAGTACTCTAATCTACCCTAAGATCAAAGGAGAAAAGTCATATGATCAGCTCCCCAGATGCTCTCTATAGGCATTTGACAAAATTTCACATTCACTCTTTATTAACACAAATTCTTAACAAAATTGAAATAGATGGCTGTTGTCTTAATAGTATCCCACTATATGTCCAACAAAACTCCAGAATCATGATTTATGAGAAAGCACTATAAACATTCTATAAAAAGATGCTCAATCTCACTCAGAGAAATACAAATTAAAAATGACGATTAGATAGTGTTTAATCTATAGATCGAGATATTGTTTGATATACTATTATGAGGGTCTAAGAAACAGGCATTGCTGGTAAAAACTCTATGGAAGACAATTTGGCAATATATATCAACATTTAAAACACATATATCCTTTAATTCAGCAATCCATCTGTAGTAATTTAAATTTATAAATACACTTATTGGTATGTTTGCAAAATGATACATGAACAAGAACATCCTCTAAACAATTTGTAAGAACCAAAGACATTTCTATTAACTGAGGACTGGCTAAGTAAATTAAGAATGAGGCAATTCTACATGCATTGACACAAATGATAAAAACAAGGTATTAATTACCATGCATGGTAGCTAACATTTTTAACAAGAATATAAATGTAGCTTATGTTGTACACACAAATATAAGAAAATGTACAGTGGTAAGAGCTGAGGGACAGAGACAGTGAGAGGCTTATTTTTCATTTATATCTTTTGAATTTTATATGCTCTGCATTACAGCCTAATGGCTTTATGATCACTCTTGATCTATCCCTGCCCTTTGTTCCCTACATTCAAACTGTAAAGTCTGTGAATTCTTTATGGCCCTCTTTTCCACTCTCACCACAACCAACAATTTAGAGACACTCAGTATCTTTAAGATAATTAAACAGCCTTTAACCACTTTTCATTTAAATAATTATCTTACATACACACCATGTCCAAATTAGCCCTTCTAAAGCACAACTTTACTAAGCTTCAAAAGGCCCAAATTCCAAAGCGCTCCCCACAGGCCCAGCCACTTCCCTCCCCAGAACTATACCCCAGTACATCTGCTGAACAGAAATGCTCCCAAGACCTACAACTAACTACAGTTGTTTTTAAACTCTGATGGCCTCGTCTATCAGTTTTGCCTCATTTTGTGTACGTTTTTCCCTTCCCCACATGCACCAGCTAAAATGGTTTGAGGCCTTCAACATCCACTGTTTTATAGGCCACCTACTTCAGGAAACTTTCCCGAATGTCCATTAAGGATGTGACTGCAGAACTGTGTTTCTTTTAGGGCAGTCCTTACATGCCCACTCTGCTGCTTTCTCCTAAGCACATATGCCAGTGGGAAGCCACTCTCTTGGAGCTGCAGTCTCCTGAGTGCAGTGATGCACCCACTGCAACAAGGAGCAAGTCATTTGGTGAAGGTAACACTTCCCTTCAAATTCCCAAAATTCCTATTGCTTCTTAAATGACTAAAAAACAATCTGGAATCCATAAGTTTAAATTGCTTATCTGTGCACAGTTGCTCAATGTTAAAAAAAATGATACTGATAAGTTAGGAGGTATTAAAAGTATTAAATAACTGCTCCTGATTCTTTTTGCCTTTCTCATTGGAGACTGGTCAAAGGTTTGGAATACCAAGCACATGACAACACATATGCAAGAAAGTCCATTTTACCATCTGTCACTGAAAAGTAATTTTCTAGAGTTATCATTTTTTTAAATGAGAGATGATATTCCTTAGGGTGAGTATATAAGGTTAGTGATATCTAGAAGCAGTGACTAAATTGGATAGTTTCAGGTCTTTAACAGGTAGTGTCTACCATTTCTCAATATAAGTCAATTATGCATTTAGTTAGATTAAGGTCATTTTAAAAAGAGATGTTCCCTGTAGACACATAGTTACAGGTATTATGTATTGGTTTGGACAATGGCTATGGAATTTCATGGAATGAAAAAATTCATCATCAAACTCATAAACAGAAAGTAGAATACTGGTTAACAAGGGCAAGAAGGAGGGGAGAATAGAGAGTTATTGTTCAATGGGTACAGAGTTTGAGATAATGAAAAAGTTCCAATAAATAGTGATGATCGTTGTACAAGTATATAAATGTACTAATGCCACTAAACTGTATACTTAAAATAGTTAAAATGGTAAATTACATATGTATATTTACCACGATTTTTAAAAAGCCATCATGAAACATAACTTTAAAACATTTTCATTATTTTAATACAGTAAAAGATGCAACCACAAGTTCTCATAATTTCTAATTTCAAGACTTGAATAAGACAATTGAAACAAAATATCAGCAGTTTGAAGACCTGCAGTTTTAAACTGATGGCTCTAATTCATTAATTATTAAAGTTTATCCTATTCTTTATTTTTTAATTCTACCTTCACTTGGAAAATAGTAATACTGTATTATTAAACTTCAATCTGCTAATTCTACTTCTTTTAATCCTACTTTCACTTGAAAAGCTTTTAGCCTCCAAGACAGAGCAATGCTATGCAGTCATAGGCAACTGTTGCATAAATACCTGCTGAAAATGGTTAACCAAGCAAAGGAAACTGCTTAAGACTTGAAAGCAAAGTAAACCCAACTTTTATTCTCTGATAAATCTTCCTAAACTAAAGCTCAGGATAGCTCCAGCCAATTGATACAGTAGAATAAAAATAATAAAAATTAAAGAATGGAAGGAAATGCAATCATAATACTAAATCATAGAATGTCACTGAGGACATACATCCCAAACCACAAAACACACCTATTATCTTTAATACATGGTATTGCTTTTAGAAGGCCCTTTCTCCTTCAGAAATTACCTATGTTTAATGGAATGATACTTAATGATAACAATTTTAAATGTTGGAAATTTTTAAAGATCACATCCTCTAGATCTGTGCTGCCTAATAGTTAGCCATGTGACTAGATTTAAAGTGATCATAATTAAAAAAAATAAAAAACTTAGTTCTTTAATTGTACTCACCACATTTCAAGTGCTCAAGAGCCACATATGGGTGGTGCTACCCTATTGGACAGCATAAATATAAAACACTTTCATCACCATCAAAAGTCCACTGGACAGAGCTGCTCTCGATATCAAAAACCGTTTTCTGAAGCAATCACAGCACTTTCATTCACTCACACAACAAATTGCTGCGCTCCCACTATATGACTGTGCCAGTTGTTGGGCATGGCAGTGAGTGAAACGGTTTAAGTAGCAGATTAAAAAAAAAAAAAAAAAAAAAAACTAAAAACAGGAGTGAAGACCTTATTTTTAGATAAGAGGCCAGGAAAGGCCTGTCTGAGGAAGTAATGTTTAAGCCAAGATGAGAAAGATATACCACTCAAAAGGACAAAAATAGTCTCCAAATAAAGAGAACTCAAGTACCAAAGGGTTCAAGTGGGAAGGGCTTAGCATGCTCTAGAAACTGATTTTACTGCATTTTGCAGCTTTTTCATTAAACCTGAAACACCAAGCAAAGCATTTAACTGACACCCAAATCTATTCCAATAGGGAAGTTAGACAACAGTCTATACATTATCCTAGGCAGTTCTCCTTCTCCCTCTAAATTACTTCCCTTTTTGTCAATTCATTTATTGAAGCACCAACTTCTGAATGGGCAGGTACAGAAAAAGCAATTAATTTTGTTTCTTCTTAGGAGAGGAAAATGGTCCTAAAAGAGCTTTCTGAATTACCGTGAATTTTAACTAGCTGTTCTTCTATGCCACTATTAAGTTAACACGGGTAATAAAGATATTTTCATCACAAGCTGAGCAGTTTCCGTTTGAAGGCAGGTTGTCATTATTTCTGCCAAGGACAAACAAGTCACACAGACTTCCAGCAGCAACATATAGCTAGCTGGTGGTCTGAGAGCAAACTGAGCAGATGATCCTTTTCCCAGGAAATGCAGTAGGTACCACTATCCAACAGTCACTACATCACAGACAGTTTACAAGTAAGGAACTGAAAACATCCCCTGCCTTCTAAAGACAGCACTGAGGAGAAACTCCAAAACAGAGAACTCCCTCGGTGCCCCTGCAGCTCAGGAGCTTTGAATGCCTTTGACCAGCAACTCACCCCATTTACACACACCTTGTCATTCTCCTGTCTTTTCGTCTTCTTCATGTAGTGTCTCATCTCAATTTGCTTTCTATTAGCAGGTCTCTGGCTATGTTCATTACAGCTCAGTTTCCCATTCAAGAAGCTACACAAAGCAACTGCAGGACGCATCCCCAAGACCCCTGAACACAGCTGAGGCAGGAAGGCCGTGAGCTAGTGCTAAAGCCCTCTGTCCTCTGTTGCAGTTATGGCCTCCTGAGGGTGGCTGGAAGACACCATCTCTCGTCCTCTATACTTAATGGGAGCCAAACCATCTAGGCAATTCCCACCCTGTTCCATCTCTTTCAGATAATGTTAGAACACCTATTGCTAAAAAGAGCCAAAGTGTTTAGTACTGAAAAAAAAGCTATATTTTCATAACAAATTAAAAGCCAAATGTGGAACTTTTCTCACACCAGGTTTTGATTATTTAACCTTAACGAAGAAAAGCCCAATGGTAACTAAAAAGAAAAACCCAGTGAGGTTGAATAGATTTGTAAAATAATGTTAATGAATGTATTTTAAATCCACACTGTCATAACAACCACTGGGTAGAAACATTTCTGCCCAAACACATTTCAGTAATGAAAATTAAGCTTCCTTCAAATAAAATAACATTATCATTTTTAGTAAAAGACCTCATAAAAACACTTCATTTTACTACATTTTAAAGAAAGCATAAGTTTCCAACATTAGAATACCATGTGAATTTAACAAAAACAAAAAAACTAAAACCTAAATACCTGTCAGACCTAAGTTCACTAACAGCAACAATACCAAGCTTTCCCTACACACCCTCTTTTTCAGAAAATCAAAGCAGAGTGTCTTAGCTCATGCTTCTATAATAAAAATACCATAGACTTGGTGGCTTATAAACAACAAACATTTATCTCCAAAGTTCTGGAGGCGAAAAGTCCAAGATTAGGTGTCAGGTGAGAGCCCACTTACTGGTTCACAGACAGCAGTAATCTACACTGTGTCCTCACATGGTAATAGGGGGTGGAGAAAGCTTTCTGGTGTCCCTTTTATTAGGGCACTAATTCCATTCACAAGGGCTCCACTCTCATGACTTAATCACCTTCCAAAGGCCTCCATTTCCTAATATCATCACTAGCTGATAGTGATGATATTGGGTGTTAGGATATCCAAATGGGAATTTCCAGGGGAGGGAGATTGGGGATCACATTCAGTTTATGACACTGAGTAATGAGAATATGTTCTTAATCTTTACAGTCTCCCTAGAGGTAAAGGGAGCAGATTAGTTCAGTTCCACTTTAGATTGACAAGAATTAAGTAGAAACAGAAATCTGGTCATGGATCACAGAAGCTGGAGCAGAGCCCTGCTAAATTTGACTTCCTAGTCCTGTGTTCAATACTTCACCCATTTCAGGATCATACTATAAGGATTGAAAAATATCAACAACAATCAGTGGCTGCTTTATTTGAAGTTAAAATTTAGGTTAAATAAAAGTATAACTTTAAGGAGAAAATATTTTAAAAGAATAGGATTTTAGTCCAAATAGAGCAGGATATAAGATACCAACTCACAAATATCCACTGTGTTCAACACTTCCTTCATTTATTACACAAAGATATCCACAATGAGCTAGGCATAGGAATATTTTTTAAAATGAGGGGTCTAGAGGTGCAGATTGACAATGTGATATTGGGATTTTATTGAAAAATATTTAAAAAATGCTGAGCAGGAAAAGATGCCAATGTTCTTCTGTATTATGAATAAATTATGATAAAAATTACAAAAAAAATCCACAAATATCTTTGATGTTGCAACTAAAAAAAAAAACTATCTACAGCCCCCACTTGGAATTGGTATCCATTTACTTTTCCTCAAAAATGTAATGAAAAGTTCAGTCATTCTAAAACCTCTAGGATCAATCCAGTATGTTTTACAAACAAACTATTTTGCAGTTCTAAGCTGCCACTTTAATGTTTCGGTTTAAGTCTTTCAAAAAGTCAAATATCTACATATAACAGGTACTAATAAACAATAAAATATTGTGAACCAGCCCCAGCCTACAAATGTAAAAACTAAATACCCCGTGCATTTATCCTGCTCTACAATCACCATTTCATCAATAAATAACGGAAAGGTAAAGTTAATTACACAGTAGCTTCTGTATAAATTAGGCTTAAACATCGTAAGAAATAAATGATTTCTCCATACGCCACATTATTGAGGTTGACGCAGGAGTATACTGAGCCTGACTTGAGAAGCATGGGGAGATTTTACTTGAAGGTATAACAATAACATGTGTTATTGTGCTGCCTGATTTATAGAAACACAATTGGCAGGCAAAGATCTCTCACGCTCTCTTTCAATCTCATGGGGAGTCTCTGGACAAACAGACATCTGCTCCTGATCAGGAATATTTTCCACCCTACTAGCCAGTCAGTCTCATTACATTGGGTTTGCTTGTTCTGCTTTAAATCTCCTGAAAACAGTCTGTTTGGTTTTTTGTGAGTTTTTATTTTAATATTTGCACTTAAGGGCTGTGCTAATCTGGGGGAATAAAGTCAGTTTGAACTAAAGAACAGCTTGAATTCTAGAATACTACTTTAAAAGAAATAAAACTGATTTGAAAATATTAAAGAGGTGCTAAAAACAGAAAAGATTAAGAAAAAGTCTTTGCCCTCCAAGATTTCAGAAGGCCAGCCTTGAAAGATTCCAAAATTACTTATGGGAAATGACTGTATCTTTATCAGTCACACATCTCAGTGGCAGCACTAGGGGCCAATGGTTCTCAGTCTTGGCTGAACCTTAGAATTACCTGAAAAGCTATTTAAAAGTATGTGTCAAAACACCATTGCCAGAGATTTTTATTTAATCACTGTGGCAGGAGCCTGACATCAGTAGTTTCACAAGCTCACAGTGATTCTGAGGTGGAGGCAGGATCAAGGGCCACTGCTCTAGACAATTCACAAATTCCCACACTGCTAAAGCTAAGAGTTCTCAATTTGGTTCTCAAACTGTCAGGGTTGTTCAACTCAGTGTAGGATTCAATAAACTATCTAGCATCCTACCCATACATTTCCTTTTTTATTATGTTCTAAAACATTAATTGTATCATCTGAATTTCAACTTGAATATAACCCTGAAAAGGCTATAAGCATCTTTATATAATCATTTTTAAAATTATCTAGATTTCCCCATAAAAATTACTTTTATTACAAATGCTTCTTCATATAAAAATTTCATTTTTAATTACTGAGATCATTCAAAACGTTGTTTAATAAAACTACTATTTTGCAAAAATATAAGAAGAAATATTAGTCATTTTCAAAAGACTCCTGAAAGTATCTTCATCTTCTATAGGAAGTTTTGTAAATACCAGTTCTAATAAGATGTAAATTCAGGTTTTTCTATATGCAAAATCGGATTTTATTTTATACATTTGCTGTTAGAGTATGAAAAAATAAGACACATGTCACAAAAAGACTGGTTAAATGGGGTAGCAAGAAGTCTTCGTGTAATGTTAACTGTCAAGTATTTCAAGATTATGAACAGGATCAAGTCTAAAAACTGCTTAAGGGAGGAAAAGTTCTAGTACAGGATTTATTTTACCTTAAGAGTAGGTTCTCTCTCCTATAAAAGGGGCTTACCAAGGGAAACTTTGAACGCACCTAGGCCCACAGTCATCTGAGCTGTTCTTGGAGCATCTGGATGTGGGCATGTGAGCTGACAATTATTTTCTTTCATGGTATTTATATCACCCTAGTAAAGTCAGGGCTTCCCCACAACAATGCTGGTAAGAAATAGCAATGGCACACCAGCTCAGATGCAATAAATATTAAAGGGTACCTTGTTATTTTGGTCAGCTGTCTGATTTGGGCCTGATGACAGTGGTCCTCTATCCTGATGGCACATTAGAAGCCCTTGACACTTTTTAAAGATATTATTGCTGGGCTCTATACCCAGAGTTTATGATTGACTTGATGTGAGTTGAACTAGAATATTGGTGGTTGTTTCTTTAAGGTTCTCAGGTGTGTAATATGTGGTCAGAGTAGAGAACCAGTGGGCTAATGAAAACAAAAGGTAATCTGTCCACTAATGTGATCCAGGAAAAATTAACAGGATATAAGTTCTGAAGAAGACAGGTCTGATCTCTGAGCTGGCTTAGACAACTCAAATCCTGGTCTCTTTCCTAAATAACAGTATGAGGGGAAGGATGCTTGTGACAAAGAAAAGAGTTTGAGCTTACAGGCAGACAAAGAGTTCAAATCCCATTTCTATTAACTATCTCTGTATCCTTGGCCCATCTGTGAAAGTCTTTCAGCCTCAGTTTCCCCAGATGTAAAATGGCACTGGTTATAGCTCATCAGGGTAATGCCAAGATTAATATGAATGAGATGTAAAACACCTAGTATATGAGGATAGTGCCATCTTTCTCAAAGTTCTCATAAAAACTAAAAGTGAAAAGGCAGGTAAAGTGTATAGCACAAGTGAACGTTCAATAGATCAGATTTTATTTCCCTTATTCTGCCCATAATTAGATTTCAGGTCATGAAGTTTCTGGTAAATTGGGCCTCTGAAATATTTCCTTTTCATGAATCAAAAATCAAACAACTGTCAAACATAGAGAACAAAAATTCAGACAATCCAATGAAAAGAGTGACGTCAGCAGCATGGCGGCCTCAGAGTACTTTCAAGCCTCTCTCCTTAAAGTTACAAGATGGACAGCTATAATTCAACGAAGGAATCCCTGTTCAGCACACAACGGGACTGAGACATCTGAAGTCAGGTGTATCAGAGCAAACAAGATACAGGACTGAGAGAGAAGGATAGAGACAGAAGCTGTACTAAGTCTGACGCTTGGCAAAGGCCCCACCCAGAACACAGGATAACAAAGAAGGACTGGAGTGCAACTCCCACTGAGCAGCTGAGCCAGAAATCTAGAAATGACTCAGGTTAAGAAGAAAATAGAAAGAAGAAAGAAAGACAAGACAAGACAAGACAAGAAAAAGACAGAAAAGAGGGAAGGAAAGAAGGAAGGAAGGAAGGAAGGAAGGAAGGAAGGAAGGAAGGAAGGAAGGAAGGAAAAAGAAAAAGAAAAAACTTTACCAGAACTGACTCCATTAAAAAGAGCAATCAATATAAGAATAACCAGTATATCAGAAGAGCAAGAGAAGGAAAAGAGAGCCTATTCAAACAAATAATTGATAGGAATTTCCCAAATCTATGAAAAGAAATGTACCCTCAAATGCAAGAAGCTAATTATCTCAATCCAGAAAGGCAGCTCCAAGGCACATTATATTAAAACTGTCAAAAATTGATGACAAAGAAAGAATTCTCAAGGAGCCAAGGGAAAAAATACAGTGACCTATAAAGGAAATCCCCATTAGATTATCATCAGATTTTCCAACAGGGACACCACAAGCTAAAAGAGAATGAAAGCAAATATTCAAGGTATTGAAAGAAGAAATAAATCACCACCCAAGAATAATATATCCAGCGAAGTTACCCTTTATATATAAAGGAGAAATAAAGGCTTTCCCAGACATGCAGAAACTGAGGGAATTTACCAGAAGACCAGTATTACAAGAAACGCTGAAAGATGCTCTTCTACCTAAAACAAAAAGACAAAAGGATACAGAACTATAGGATGACTAACAGAAGCAAGAAATTGCAACTCTTGTTCAGAATAGGCTCTTAAATATTTAAATACAGTAAAGGTTAAAAGAGGTAATAGCATTTTTTAAAAAAGAAGACAAAAGCTACTGCAATTTGGAAATGAATGCACAGCATGAAAAATATCATTTGTGACAACAAAAACATAAAATTGGAGAAGGGAAAGTACTTAACTTGAATGGAGATAAGATGCAATCATAAGAAAAAGGACTATGTACATATAAAACCTTATTTTGTGTATACTTAACAGTAACTAAAAAAAATCTAAAAATGATACACAACACACACACACACACACACACACACACACAAACAGGAAATGAAGAGGAAAAAATCATAAAATACCACGAAATTAAAATAAGAAACAGAAATACAAAGGAAAAGAAACAATGGAGACACAGAGCTACGAGAAAACAAAAGATAAAAGGTTACAGGAAATCCTCATATATCAATAATCACGCTAAATGTAAATGGACTGAAATCAGCAATTAAAAGGCACAGAGAAACGAGATGGATCCAAACACAAAACCCACGTATATGCTGCCTTCAGGAGACACAGCTCACCTGCAGAGGAAAACTTTGACTCAAAGTAAAGAGGTAGAAAAGGAAACTCCAAGTAAATGGCAACAGAGAAAAGAGGGTGTAGCCATACTTACTTCAGACAAAATAGATTTGAAGGTAAAAAAGGTAATGAGAGAAAAATGGGCAATTTATAATGATAAAGAAGACAATGTAAGAAGACATAACACTTATCAATATACATGCACCCAACCTGGAAGCATAAAAATATATAAAGCAACTACTAACAGAACTAAAGGCAGAAACTGAAAAAACAGAATTACAGTAGGGGGCCTAAATATTCACTGACGCAATGAATAGATCATCCAAACAAAAAATCAATAAGGAAATATCGCCCTTAAATGACACATTAGACCAAATGGGCATAATCGATATTTACAGAGCTTTTCATCCCAGAACACCAGAATTTACATTCTTCTCTAGTGCACATGGAACATTTTAAAGGGCAGACTATATGTTGGTGCACAACTAGCCTCAATAGATTTAAGAAAACTGAAATCATACCAAGCATATTCTCTAATCACAATACTTTGAAATTGGAAATCTACTGCAAAAAAAAAAAAAAAAAAAAAAAGAAAAAAGAAAAGAAAAAATCACAAATATGTGGAGATTAAACAACACGCTACCGGACAATGACTGGGTCAAAGAAGAAAAGAACAAATCAAAAGATACCCATAAAGACAAATGAGAATGATAATAGGACATATCAAAATTTGGGGGATAGAGCAAATGCTGTAATAAAAGGGAAGTTTATAGCATTACAAGTCTACCTCAAAAAACAAGAAAATCTCAAATAAACAACCTAATATTTCAACTTAACCAAAAAAAAAAAAATGAACAAAGCCAAGTCAGCATAAGAAAAAATAATAAAAATTTGAGCAGAATTAAACAAAATAGAGAAAAGACAAAAGAAAAAATTATGCAACAAAGAGCTGGTCCTTTGAAAAGACTGATAAAATTGACAAACCTCTGGCTAAACTCACTAGGGAAAAAAGAGAAAATACTTAAACAAGATCATATATGAAAGAAGAAAGATTACAAAAAAAAAACAGAAATAGAAGGGAATTACAAGAAAATATAAGAACATTATGAAAAGCTATATGCCACCAAATTTGTTAACCTAGAAGAAATAGACAATGTTTTAGAAATATAGAACCTTTCTAGACTAAATCATGAAGAACTAGAAAATCTAAATATACCAATCAACAATCAGGAAACTGAAATATTTATCAAAAACTTCACCAAAAGTAAAAGTTCAGACCTGGTACCTTCACCAGTTGAATTCTACAAAACATTCAAAGATATAACACCTTTCCTTCTCAAACTTCCAAAAAATTGAAGAAGACGCAATATTTGCTAACTCATTTTATGAGGCCATCATTTTTAATATCAAAAACTGGCAAGAACAAGACAAAAAAGAGAAAATTACAGACTAATATCTCTGGTGAATGTAGATACAAAAAATCTTAAACAAAATACTAGCAAATCAAACACCACAATACATTAAAAAGGTAATACATCAGAATTAAGTGAGGTTCATTCCAGGGGCACAAGGACGGTTCAGCATATACAATCAATAAATGTGATACACAACATTAACAAAATAAAGTATAAAAGTCATATGATCATATTAATAGATGCAGAAAAGGAATGACAAGATATAGCATCCACTTATGATTAAAACACTCAAGAGAATGAATATAGAAGTACCTCAGCAAAATAAAGGCCATAAATGACAAACTCTCAACTATATCATATGCAAAAATGAAAAACTTTTCCTCTAAGATCAGGAACAAGATAAAGATGCCCATTCTCACCACTGTTATTCAATTTATAATACTGGAAGTTCTAGCCAGAGCAATAAGGCAAAAGAAAGGAATAAAAATGAATCCAAATTGAGAATAAAGAAGTAAAATTGTCACTTTTTTCAGGTGATATGATTCTTTATAGAGAAAACCCTAAAGACTCCACCAAAATTAGGAATAATAAACAAATACTGTAAAGTTGCAGGATACAAAATCAATGTACAAAAATCCATTGCATTCCTATATACTAACAATGACATTTCAGAAAAAGAAATTTAAAAAAAACGATTCCATTTGCAATTGCAACAAAAAGAATGAAATACATATGAATAAATATAAAGGATGTGAAGAACCTACGCACTGAAAACTACAAAGCATTGTTGAAAGAAACTGGAGATGACACAAAGAAATGGAAAGATATTCTAAGTTCATAAGATTGGAAGAATCAACATAGTTTAAATGGTCATATTACCTAAAGCAATATACAGATTTAATGCAATCCCCATCAAAATTTCAATGGCATTTTTCAAAGAAATAGAACAAAAAAATTTCAAATTTGTATGGAATCAGAAAAGACCCCAAAAAACCAAAGCAAATCTTGAGGGGAAAAAAACAAAACCAGAGGTCTGAATCACTCCCTGATTTCAAATTTTACTACAAAGCTACAATAATCAATACAGCATGGTATTGCGAGAAAAACAAATATGCAGACCAATGAAACAGAATTGAGAGCCCAGAAATAAACCCTCATGTATACAGGCAACTAACTCCCAACAAAAGAGCCAAAAACATACAAAGGAGAAAAGAAAGCCTCTTCAATAAACAGTGTTGGGAAAAATGGAAAGTCACAAATAAAAAATGCCAACAGATATATGAAAAGCTCAACTTCACTAGCTATAAGGGAAATGTAAATCAAAACCATAATCAGATACCACTTCATACCTTAAAATGGCTATTATTAATAAAACAAGAAATAACAACTACTAGAAAGGAATTGGAGAAGAAAGAACCCTCATCCTCACTGCTGGTGTGAATGTAAGTTGTTGCAGTCACTATGGAAAACAGTATGAAGGTTCCTCAAAATTTTAGAGCTATCATATGACCCAACAATTCCTCTTCTGGGTATCTACCCCAAAATTTTGAAGACATTTACTCATAAGGATATATGCACCCCTATATTCATTACAGCATTATACATGTAGCCAAGACATGGGAACAACTGAAGTGTCCTTCCATTGCTTACTGGATAAAGATGTGGTACATATATATAATATAATATATATAATATATATATATAACACCACTCAGCCATGAGAAAGGATGAAATACTGCAATTTGTGACAACATAGATCTCAAGAGTATCATGCTAAGAGAAATAAGTCAGATAGAAAAGGACAAGAACCATATAATTTCACTCATATATGGGATATAAAACAGAAAGCAAAAATAAACAAACAAAACAAACAAACTTATAGACATAGACAACAAAAATGTGGTTACCAGAGAGAAGCGGGGAGGTAGATGAAGAGGGTAGAGGGGATCAAATTTATGGTGATGGAGGGAAACTAGACTTTGGGTGGTGAGCACATAATGCAATATACATATGATACATACTGTATACTTGAAATTTATGTTATGAACCAATGTCACCCAAATTAACTTAAATAAAAAAGAAAAGACACTGGAAAGGTTATCTTTTGGTAGTTTCCCTTTTGGAAATGGGATAACTAGAAAAAGAAGGGGGTAAGATACAGATTGAGATACAGATTATTTACTCCTGCTGAATACTGACTTCAAGTCCTATGTAACATTATCAATGTCTAAATCTCAAAACTACTACAGATATATTGAGGAAAATAAGTAAGAATGATAATGGTATAGGCTTATTTCTTACTCTTTCATGTACAATCTGTATCAAAAACAAAAACAAAAACAACTTGCAACTAAATGATACCAGCTGATATGTGATCAATTTACTAATGTCATTGACTGAGAAAAAACCTCAGCTATTTTTTCACCTAATTTATGTAACTTAATCTAGCAACTTACAGCTGATTTTATACAATTATTATGACCAGAATAAAAGTAGGTAAAATAGAGATATATAAGAAAATAACATATATGCATCAATGATTTATTTTTCTCATTAGGAAAAATAGCTCTACAAAGATCCATCTATACACTCCCATCTGAAACATCACAACCAATATCACTGATATACTGATTTGGCCATTTAAAGGCTTACTGAATATCTGGCACTAATACATGGTTATAGCCCTCAAGGAGCTCAAAGACTACCAGGGAACCATAGGTTCCCATAAAAAAATCAAGACAATATGACTATTGGAGGATGGAGGAAGTGACCAACTCTACACAGGGGAAAAGTAGAAAAGATTTCACAAAGAGTGAAATTTTTACACCACCAGAGATTGTGTGCAATTAATTGTGTTCAGTAGCTTTTCATCAGGAGCCTGAAATTGGGTGTAAATACACCCACCATAGTCAAACATTATAAATCAGGCACCCCCTCCCATAAATATCACTTATTAAACATCCACCAGCACACCAGTGATCTTGATGACAAAGTTCTACACAGGCCACATATACAGAGGATCAGAGGTATGAAGATTCAGAAAAAGCAAGTAGTTCAGGATGAGTGGAGTACAGAGAACAAGTGAAGGAGTTTTAATGGATAGGAAAAGAAAGGGAGGTTGGAGTCATATTCTGAGTTGCTAAGGACCTTTAATTCTATAGGATTATTAAATCGTCATAATTAGAGAAGCAGTATAATGACATGTATGTGTTATAAACATAACCCTGGAACTCGGGGAGGTGGAGCTGAAGAAGGAAAAGCAATAGCATGCCATCCGTAATATCTAGAACCAATAAGATGGGATGGGGGGAATCCCAGCGGTCACTACATCACAAAGTACAGAGCTTTGAACATAAACCACACTGACCCAAACATCCAAAACTAAGGAGCCCTCAGATAATGAAATTACTAAATCTTAACTGAAGCTGCAAACTGGCTATTCTTATTCAAAACAGGAAAACTGTTTTGATCCAGAGATGAGTTAATACCAGAAAAGAAACAATCCATAGAAACTGATGAATGGAAAATTAAAAATATGAGCACAAAGAAAATATTCATCAAAGAGAAACTATCCTAAGAAACAAAGGTTTCAAATTGTTCTTCAAAATCTAAGGAATTAGCCAAAAAAAAAAAAGAAGAAGAAGAAAAAGGAGGAGGAGGAGGAGGAGGAGAGAAGGATGTCTTTTAGTATAAAGGTAAGCATATTCTCGAACCTACAAGAATTCAAGGACATCACACTGATAAATACTTCCTGAAACAAAATCTAGTGCCCTCCCAACCCCCACAAGAAAAAGATTGGTCAATGGAAAAACTGTTATAAAAGAACTGCTGAACACTGAAATCATTTAAAAGAGTATGGGCTAAACCACCACCTGGAGTTTCTGGTAACAGAAAAGAAAGTTAAAGATCTTGAAAACATAAAATAAAAGGTAAGAAATCAAAGGTTAGCGCAAGGAGAAAAGGTAGGATGAAATACAAACACAGTCATCTTTTTCATCTTTCAAAGGCCATATATACCAGTTAAAGTCAAAACAGTCTGATAAAAAAGGCATGACCCAAACATTAGTGTTCCATGACTGTTGAAGTTCAACAACCCCTTCGGTTCTATGATTTTTCTTCTGTTACACTTAAATAAAATTACATTATTAAAAATTTAAAAATGTGTGATTATGAACTGGCCTTTGTAGAGGACTTTTTTAGCCATTCATCCTTCCATCAATCTATATAAAAATTCATAGAGAGGTCTTTACACCGATGATTACCAAATATTAACTACAGTTATTTCTATATATTAAGACTTGGGTGGCTTAAATGTCTCTCTACTTTTCAAATAATTTTGATTTTTAAATAATGAGCATGTATTACTTCTAGGAAAACTGTAAGTCAAGACACTAAATTAAAGTTTTAAATGTAGAAAAATTGATAAATGATACATACTAATGTATACAATGTACAAAGAAAATGACTGAAAGTCATTCATACAACTCCGACTACAATCAGTCCAAAGCTTCCAAAAGAGTAGAGAAAGAAGAGAAATTTTATGAGGATTCCTTCACAAAAAGCTTTGGTGGAGCTTCTGGCCTCACTCCTTCCAAGTAAGGGAAAAGGGTGTGTGCCTCCTAGCTCAAGCATTACGATATCTATCAGTCGTACATGTGTCTCATGGGCCACAAGAGGGCAGTAGGGGAGAGAGCCAGCACTGACTCATTGATTGCAAGTTTTCCCAAAAGTGTACCTGGCAGGTGAAACAGTACCAACAATGTATGTTTCTTTTGTAAAAGGAAACTCAAGAACCGGGGGGGATGAACAGAAAGCAGAGCAAGCAAAATAAAGGGCCAGTAGGGCGTCCTCTGAAGAACACAGGAAAATACTCAATTAGAAAGTGAAACCCAGAGTACTAAGTCACTTAGCTAATGCAGAATCATTGTATCCCTTTTCTCACTCTTCAAACCTCACAGGGGCCTAAGTGGTAGACAGCTAAATCAGGGGAAAAGGTAAGTAGAAAAAGAGAAAAAAGCCATGCACACACCACTACCCTTTCCCATCGCAGAGTCTTTTGAAGGGGAGTGGGTGAGGGAAGAAGTGTTCATCCAGATTGATAGGATGTAATTCAACTTACATCCCATAAATCATGCTAGTTCAACATATCAGTTACATATGCAACATCACTAAGTCACAGGCAGAAATACACAGTGGGTAGCCAGATGTACAAATGTCCTCAATGTTTCTTCCTTTTACTGTAAATCAATTCTACTAATAAAAACACTCAACAAAGCAGAGTAGGAAAATAGGACTGAGAACTATATTATTCTGAAGCACATGAGTTATAATGGTTTTTAAAAAGCAGTGAACACAAACTCTCGGCTGGGTAAGGGGAAAAGCAAGGATATATAAGAGGGATATGACATAATAAAAAGATGCAAAGGCCAATAGATTCTATATCCTGGTATGCACAAAGAACTGTGGAGTAGTAGTAGCAAAGGGAGTAAGCTGAAAGGTAAGAGAAATGCTTAAAATTGAGAGTATGGAAAAGGTTCCGTCAATAAAAATGTGTTCAACTCCACACCCCTGTCAGGCCATATACTATTTATGTTCCCTCACTGTATACCATTGTTATTAGAATGGAATAAGGAAACACACAAAGCATCTAGCCCAAAACCTTGCACAAAATAAGCACTCAAAAAGCAGTCCCTTCAGTGCAGATGGGAGCTGATGAGCTAGGAACATCACAAAAGAAAAGAAGAAAAACAACCGAGCTATCAGAACAGTGTCATATACATTTTAAAATTCACATTACTTAGCTTCAACTGCAAGAATCCTGCAGCATGAAAAAAATTCAGTCTTGAGGGGAAAGAAGTAAGAAAACTAAGGGACATTAGTAAATAGTGAAATTATAGCACTAGTAAAATATTCCTTTGAATTACTGACCAGTCAGTCAATTGACAAATATTTATTAAATTCTATGCAAAGCACAATCTAATAATTTATTTTAGCATTTATCTGCTAATAATAATACTGCTCAGCAAACAGACAAAATTAGAGGCAGATGAGAGGTAAAACAGATTTGACTGTTCGTATTTACAAAGAGGGGTGAGAGCCAAAGGTGATATGACCTAGGAGAGTATCTCTTGAGTGATGAGAGGACATGCTTCTGCCACATGCAGCGGGTAGGAATGTGTTCTGCAGCCATGGAAGAGATGGAAACATAACAGCTAACACAGCAGAAATATCCTGGAATTATTATGACTTAATCAGAAGTCCTCAACCTATTTTAGTCTGAGAATAAACTTTAACTTTGAAAAATCATCCAATCTCCACAAGACCAGACACATACTTTTAATGTCTGCTGTAAAATTCAAAACTTCTTAAAAGCATTAGTGAGTTATGGTAGCTTTTTATCACTGAATATTTTTCCAATCACTATACTACCTGCATATGTTCAAAAAATAGGAAAACAAGCATATGATAGAAATAAGAATTCATAAACCTTTTCCTTCTGTGGCTCCTACAGTTGTCTAGCACACACTAGAAACCATTATTTTAACTGATTGAGCTAACAACTGACAGGACCCCCAATCTTTTAAAATTCATATGCCTCAGCCTAAAATTGCAGAACCTGCAGTAATAGCAGTTCTGGGGAAAAAAACACTGATACTGTAGTTGAAATATAAAAACTCAGAATGATTCTAGCAAAATACAAAATGAAAGCACAAGGTTTATCAAATTACTGATCAAATAGCAAATATTCGATGAATACATTTTTGTATCCTTAGTGATGTTCATTCACTCTAATCATATTTATTTAAGCATTTACACACTAATTATACTTTTCAAGCACAGAACCAAACAGAATGCAAAATAACCCAACCCTTCGACAACTAGGGCTTGAAAATGAAAGCTTACCCAGGGGTAAAACAGGGTACACAGGAAGGGGATGCTAATTACTGAAAATAAGAATTCAATGTAAATTATTTTTTAGTTTCTCAAGGTGGCTTTTTAGGCTTCATACCACCAAATTAAATATGGTATAGAATCTGGAAAATACAAACATTTTAAAAACAAACAGTCCTCTCCTCAAATATCTAATCTGCCATGTGAACTCGGGCCACTTATTTAAATTCTCTAATCCTCAGGGTTTCTGTTTTCTTTTTGGTAAAATTTGGGTAACAACATCTACTTAATTCAACTAGTATGAGAATCAAGAAAAAATGTCAGATGTCTTTGCAATGCCAAGCAATGGATTAGGAAATGTTTGAAAAGGAAGAGGACTCTAAGCATTGTCTGTGACCCTCAGTAAAATTTTTTACATGAAACTCAGGACCACATAACATTGACAAAGGATCATTCTTCGTTCTCTTAAGGGCAGACCGAGTTAACAAACTATTACTGTCTTAACCCAGGTAAAGGCAGGGCTATGACCCCTTCCAAAGGACAAGATGTAACACGGAAAACAAACCAAAAGGCTTCAAATCTGAAATGCCTAACCGCTTTGTTATGTTCCTATTAGTATTAAAAAGCTTTCTTTTAGAAACCCAAGCAATATAAAATAAGATTGTGATTACATACAGTCATGCACCCACAGTTTCTCTATTAAGTAAAATAATAAAAGAAATAAGACCCTTCCATTCCTCCTACACCCTAGGACAGCCAAACTAGTTATGCACAAAGAGATTAAACCCTAAAACACTGAAAACCACTTTGTTTCACGGCACTCTCACCCCCAATCACCCACTGCCGATAGGCAAACTGGGGATCCAGAGTGATCCCAACTATAAAAGAATCCCATCTCTGGGCAGAGGGCTGCAAGAATGCAGGGGTTCTCTAGAGAATAAAATGGAAATAAAGCCTTTGATGAGCCACAGACTCTCGGTTCTTTCTATATCTCTTTGCAAACAAAACAATATACAGCCTTGTCACAAGAGTAAGGCCTCTCTAATTTTGAAACAAGGTATGCAAATTAATATTGTCATCATAAAGTACTGCACCAAAAAGGATAACCATATATGTTTCCCCAAGAGAGTTCAGATATGTCTGTTGGCCCAGTGTCATCATTTAACAGCACTAATATTATTCCATAGCACCCACTTTCACTGATCTCAAAGTGTCCTGTTTTAGGAAATAAATTACATGTTCATCCAAATGTAAAATGACTTACCTAAAATGACATAGAAAACCCATGAGATGGCTGTGAAATGTAACAAAACAACAAAATCCTAGTCAAGGTTTTTCCCTTACCATCATATACACAAAGCATTTACAATCATTTCAAAGATGCATAATAAATCTCCTTAGAAACTATTACCAACAGTCTAGGATTATAGCCTTCTAAAACTAACAAATTTTATTTAAAAGTATCTCCACTGTAAGTCAATAACTTGAGTCAATAATTCATATGATCTCTCTTGAGACTACTTTTTTAGAAAGAAAACAGAGATTCTAAATGCAATTTTAAATAATATGCCTAGTAACCAAGCACAATAACCTGCTAAAATGAGAATCATTTCCATGCTTCCAGGGTTATCCAAAACATAAAATAAAAATGTTCACTACCAAAGGCTCTTCACTTCAAATTAGAAAAATGGTGTCAATAAAGCCTGTTTTAAGATGATGAAAAATTCTAGAATAAATTCTAACACAAGAGAAAATGTATCCAAAATACTTACCACTCTTCTAAAGAAAATGCCAAGATGCTTGCTCAGTTAGTTTGCTAAGGACTACTCTACAACCATGATAAAAGCGAAACTCAAACCATGACCAGCGAGGTACAGTGTCATCTGGATAAATGACAAAAACACTCATGTAGTGGTGGGTGGGACAGAAAGATAGAAGATACAGAAATCTAAAGATTTTATTCTTATTTCTTTCACTCAGTCATCCAGCAAATGTTTAGTAGGCACCCACAAGGCACTATACCTACAGTGACAAAACAAATAAGGTTCTCTGACCTCATGGAATTGACTTCTGTGGGAGAAATCAACATTAAACCAATAATTTACAATTATATGGGTATATAGGTAAAGTTAAGGTAAAGAACAAAATACTATAACAAAAAATAAGAAGAAAGGTGTAATTTAAACCATGACCAGGGAACACTTTGCTGAAGATAGGACATTAAAGTTGAGTAATAACTAGTCACATGAAGAATATGGAAGAAGACTGATTAAACCAGAGAGGGTCGCTCATGTACAAAAATCCTGAACTAGAAAAAAAGCTTAGATTGTGTGTAAACATAACAGATTTCTATAAAAAAAAAAAAAAAAAAGATGAAAATATCCCAAAGCTTCACAAAGCAGAAGAGAGAAATGACCTTAAATTAACAAGTGTACTAAGCTTCAAAATAATTTTGGCAAGGCTGAAGCAATGACACTATCTTGGGTACTATATCATGATGTGTTGAGTTGCAAGACAGCTCAAATAATCATGGGTTAAGACAGAAAGACATTTATTCTTTACTCAATATAAACTATGGAGGTATCCAGCTCCAGGGTTAATTCAGCAGCTCAGAAAAGTCGGGGTTTTAGGCTGGAATCTCTTGCACTCTTGTCCTTTCCCTCAGGCTTTTCTCCTCATGGTTTCCAGATGCCTGTTGAGCTTCAATCATTAGTCCTCATACTAGCATCCCAAGCAGAAAAAAGAAGGCATTAGCAAGCCCTGCTTTGTGAATAGATATCTTTGAACAAAAAGCAAAATATTTTCCAGAAAACTTCCAGCCAACTTCTTTTTGTCTCATTCATTAGATCTGTGTTGCATGATTACCTCTGACTATAAGAAAGGAAAGAAAACCAAGTGTCTGGTAAAAAGGGAATAGAATCACCATGATTGCTTTAGTACATTATGATTAATTTCCAGAAAGTAGGCACATGACCATTAAAACAAAAATCAAAGTTCTGTTGACCAGGAAGAACTATGGTTTTTGCACAGCCAGTTGACACTATCTACCAAAAACACCCAATAATGTTTACAGTTAATTAGAGCTTATGTAATTCATTCATTTAACCATTGGTATTTATTGATCATCTAGTATATGCAAAATTAGCTACAAAGTGATGGGGAAACAATCACAATCAAAAACAGACATGGTCCCCATCCTCATAGAATACACAGCCTGATGATATCTGAGAAAAATATAATCAAATAATCACACAAAGGGATGAATAACGCTGACAAGACTGCTGCAGTGACCTTTATTGCCTTTTACAAAAAATCAGTCCAGTTTCTATTGGTAACTACCTCAGTTTCACTGTGTGAACCCTACCCCCCATGCCTACCTACCTGTCCTCCAGCTTTCACAGCGTACATAATTTGGAGGCAGCTGCCCCAATCCTTGTATCTAGCCTATTTGTAATCCTATGCCCTGGCAACAGTTATTGGATCAGAAAGAGATGAGCACACAACTCAATTACAGCCAATAAGATGAACAGAAAGGATTGTTGAGCCCTCCTGGTCCAGAAGCTCTCTCACTCTTCTGATGATCTGGAAACAAGTACCCAGAATTGTTGACAGCTTCCGCAACCAAAAGAGGATGAAGCCTGAGGATGAAGCAGACATTGCAGAAGACAAAGTGGAGAAAAGGACAAAACCAGGTCGTTTGCAACATCACTCAAATAAACCAACCCTAAAGCCCATCTGTCTTCTGAACTCTCAAGATACATGAAATAATAAAGCCATTATGTTGGATGAAATCAATTTGACTTGGGTTTTCTCTTACTTGTAACTGTTGTCGATCTTGGCTGAAAATTAGCTCACAAAAGTAAAAGGACTTAAAAGAGGAAGATCTGCTTAAGGTTTGAGAAGGTACCTTTCAGTAAATATCTCTTAAACAAAGATTTGAAGAATTAGAAAAGGACAGCTGGATCAGCATTTGCAAGGGACCCCACAGTACAAAGGAAAGAGATAAGAACTAAAGAACTAAATAACAGCAAGTAAAGAAAAATTAGGTATGATATGGAGCTGGAGAATTGGGTAAGGGCTCACACTCCTCAGGGTCTTATAGGCTGTGTTAGGGCATTTAGACTTTATCCTTTAAGTGTCATAAGTTTGGGAGGTAGCGGCATTGGAGCACAGAAATTGTCTATAGTGTGGCAACATTAATTCATTTAACTCTACCTAAAGACCAGTACTATGTTGAACATTTTATTTTCAAGCAGCTTTCAAAATCACAGAAAAGGATTTTTCAGGAAACACTAACTTGGCACTGATGGAATCACCTCTATGAGGTCCTTAACAGAGGGCATCCTGACTCAGGTTGGGCAGTTCCAGTGAAATTGTGCTTATTGTCATGAAACATATTAATCCAGGACAGTTTACTCTGAGGCTTTAAAAAGTGAGGAGTACAGGCCATTCTTTGAAGACTGGGACCCTACAAATGAAAGCTGTACTGACACTACCATCACATCCAGCCCTCAGGAAAGCTGCAGGTACCCTCACTGCATCTGGAAGTCAAGGTATAAATGGAATTCCTGACAGTGCCTAAAGTCACTCACAGATTTGAAATAGATAACAATATCCACCCCTCAAAAAGTCAAGAAAATATGCGGCCTAACAAGCTTCCTTCTACTTCATGACTTCTTTCCATTTTCACTTTCTCCTACACTCCAGAATTCCTGGAACTGTTATAAAGATAATTCTCCCAGTAAACGTATCCTCATTATTAGAAGCTAACTCTGCATTACTTTCTGCCAATATTACTGTAATCCAATTCACACAAGCCAGGCTTTTATTACTCTTAAATATTATTAGTTAACTCAAGCTCACAAACATACATACAGCATACAGGTTTGCCCAGCTGAATTGCTTCAATTGTGCTCAGATAATAAATTTTTATATTAAAAAGTTATAAAATATTAAATCACATAAAAGTATTCACTCTAATGACAAATCACAAATTGTTTAGCTTTTATTGTTAATAATATTTAGTACGGCACTGCAAGGACTGAATGCTTATGTCCTCCCAAAATTAATGTTAAAATCCTAAGTTAAAAACCAAAGTAATGATATGAGAAGGTAGGACCTTTAGAGGTGATTAGAGCATTAGATCATGAGAGTGTCTAAGGTATGAAATTAGTGCCCTTATAATAGAGGCACCAGAGAGATCCCTTGCCCCTTCCACCATGTGAGGACATCACGAAAAATAGACTGTCTATGAACCAAGAAGTTCTCACCAGACACTGAATCTGAAGGCACCTAGATCTTGGACTTCTCAGCCTTGAAAACTGATAGATTTCTATTGTTTATAAGCTATCCAGTTTATGGTATTTTGTTACAGTAGTCCAAACAAAGACAAATATCAAAGGTTGTGAGATAATATTAAACATATATACACACACATATATATATACACATATATAAATACACACACACACATACATGTATATATATATACATATATATACATGTATGTGTGTGTGTGTGTGTGTCTCTACTCCTGGTTCCTGGCACAGAGCTTCTAAAACTCTTTATTTCCTAAGTGATACTAGAAGCTTCTCTTGTTCTAATCATTGGTCTTTAATCCCAAACCTGACAAAAGGCTCCTAAAACCCTTGTAAATTCTTAAGTGAGAAGAGCACTAGGAGCATCATTTCTTCTAATGAAGAGATTCTGGGCGGGCTCCTGGATGGGGGCTGCTCACCAAAAGACCAAGCCATGATTAGAAGCTCCCAGAGAGGGGAAAGGAGCTGGAAAAGGAGTTATTAATTGACCATGCTTATGTGAGGAAGCCTCCATAAAATCCCAATAGTAGGAGGTTCAGAGAGCTTACAGGTTGGTGACCACATCCACACTGGGAAGGTGATGCACCCCAGCTCCACAGGGACAAAAGCTTCTGTGCTTCGCAGACCTCACCCTATGTGTCTCTTCATCTGGCTGTTCACATGGATCCTTTGTCATATCCTTTAGTAAATTGGTAAATATGTTTCCCTGAGTTGTGAGCCACTCTAGCAAATTAATCAAGCCTGAGGGGAGGGTCATGGGAACCTCCAATTTGTAACCAAATCAGACACTTGTGGGTAACCTAGGGACCTACTGCTTGTGAATGGCATCTGAACAGGGGACAGTCTTATGGGATTGAGCCCTTACCCATGGAATATGATGCTATGTCTGATAGTGTCAGACTGGAGTTGAATTTTAGGACGTCCAGCTAGCATTGCAGAGAACTGCTTGGCAATAGGGGGAAAAAGCCACACATTTTGGTGATCGGAGTAAAGTATTCTTCTGTGTGTGAGTACTAAAGGAAACACACAGTAGAAAATAACTGTAGGTTTTTCCTTTGCAATGATAGATTGTCCTTCCAAGAGATCAATTAACTTCACAAAACTCAGTATTGTACATCTTGAGATAGTGACACAGTGTTTTTCCAGTGATTAGCAAAACATAGGCTGTTTCTTCCTAAACAAGTCAACATTGCGAATCCTACATGTTTTCTGTAAACAACTAATAGATCTGAACAAGAGAGGGCAGCTATTACTCCTCATTCAAAGAAGTCAATCAGTACTTTAGAAGAATTATTGAAATGAGATGTTTGTAAAGTGCCCAGCAAAGCTCCTAAAAGAGAAAATAGACTCTAAATAAATATGATAAATTAAATATTTAAAGTCTAAAGATAGTAAATTGCTATCATATTGCTTATTATGGTTGGAGAAATTTCTCTTCAAAAAGCATTAAGTGCTCATGAGCAATCCTAATTTAATACAAGATAATACATCGTTTTACACAGGAAGGTAAAGAACTATAGATATTTCATAACTATAGATAGGTGAATATTAAGGAAATATTTACATTTTGAGGTCTAAATGATAGATGGGTCCCTAGTTTATAGTCGTTAGCTAAGAGAATACTCAGCCCAGAATAAATGCATATTTAAAGACATCTGAGTGAGGTCCATCCTCAGCTTCTAGTCCAACTGAATCACAATCTCAAATAGATCTCTGCAATAAAGATGTACAAAAGTATAGATTTAGCTTTGAAATGTGACTATTTTTATTAGTCTTTCAAGGCAATAATATATAACATATGGTAAATCATTTCAAATAAAATAAAAGTATTTTTGTGAGGACTTAGCTTACAATCAACAGCAACACTATCACTTTCCTAACTTTGTACCAACAGGTGATTAGGCTACCCAAACAAAATAAACTTTATCTATTTATTCAGAAAGTTTTATTTGATTACAAAACATTTGTCATTTAGATACATATATTACTATAACGAGTAATATAACAAGTATATATGGCAAGTGCAGTAAGGACTGAGAAGTGTTTCCTTAAAGTTCCTGAAAATAAGGGGTTGCTTTGATATGAAGCAAGTGTTATTTCAAAACCGGATAAACTTAAAAGAGATTAAACAAAATCATAATTCGGTGATTGCAGAAAGATGGATATTAATGCAAATTTGTTTTTTACATATGAAGTTACTCCTTGCTTTGTTCTGGGGTGGACAACTGTGGCTCGTTCCAACGCTGATTATATACAGAAAGATTCCCAAGACAAGTTCTTTGCAAACACAGTAACTAGAACTAGATAAGGCTTCCCTATGCCCAGTCCTCCTTCAAGAAGTAGAATGACCAACTTTATCTACTACCATAACATGGTTAATTCAGAAAAGTTGACTTCAGAAAGAAAGGCCAGGGGAGAAAACTCAGTCACGAAAAGCTTCAAGAGAAAACTTGCTCAGTTCTTGCCTTTGGTCTGAGGTGATCCCAAGAGTGCTCAGATCCCTAAAGTTTCCCCCCAATTAATTACAAACGCCTACAGCCCAAGTCACCCCACGTTTTGTATGCATTTTTCAGATGACAAAACTTTAAGGGACTCATGACTCAAAAGCAAAACCCCAAGAGCTCAAAAAAATACCCCAAAAAGGGAAAAATTCCATGGCTAAGTAACTCCCACTACGCCAACCGCACACGTCGCAGGCTATGCTGCAGCGAGACCGGCACTCACCAACCGCTAGCCGGGGAACCCGAGACCTGGGGTTTTGCAAAATCTGAAGCGCAACAGACTCGTTCACTCCCCCGGGGAAGGTTCTCGCCTCCACCTCAGAGATACACTTGGAGAATGCTGGGCTCTGCCATTTTGACAAAAAAAGAGGACCTTGCCCGAGAGGGCCCTTCGCTGGTAACCCTAAGAAGAGCCAGAGTGCCAGAAAACCCCTGAGCCGTCACCTCCGCGACCCCCGCGCCCTCGTTCCCACGTGCAGTGAGTTGCCCGCACTCTGAGTCCACCTGAAGAGAGCGGCCGAAACAAAAGCCTGAGCAAAGGGATCCTGGGAGCCCGCACCTCTTCTCAGGCAACGCCGAGGGCGGCCTGGGTTGGGGTGGGCGGGACATCTGCGGCCAGGGGCTGGGCGGCCGTGGCTGGGGGCGGGGCGTCGGCAAGGCACGCGCTCGGTTACCCGGGCAACGCGGCCTCGCGCCCAGCCAAGGTGAGACCTGGCGCAGCGTTCCAAGATTCAATGTCCTCGCCATAACCCCGGGCGGTTCGCGTAGACACTCCTTAACGGGCTGCATGCGCTCAGTGCCCGAACCTCCACCTCCGTGCCCCAGGACTGTGGCTGGGTGCACAGACGGCCCCCAGATGTCAGCTTGATGACCCCGCCCAGCCCTTGCCGCGGTCCTTCTTACTCCCCACCCTCAGCCAGCTCCCAGCACTGCTACACGCGGATCCTCCTAGGCTGGGGTGGCGAGCGGGAACGCCTCCCACTAGGCACCTCCCCTTAGCTGCCCGAAGCCCGCCTGCGCCCGCCTCCGAAGTCGCTTGCGACGCTCCGCGCGGTCGTCGCGGCCCCAGGCGCAGGCGGATGCTCACCTAGGCTGAGGCCCGGGCCCGCTGGTGAGGGCGGACCTCACTGCATTTTATTTCATTCGTCGTTTTTGCATAGGTTGAATTTTATAGTTGGGTTAAATCCGGGACCTCCGCGAAGAGGACCCACTTTCTTTTTTCCCCCCCAAAATGGCAGCCTCCAGTCGCGCACAAGTATTAGATCTGTACCGGGCGATGCTGAGAGAGAGCAAGCATTTCAGCGCCTATAATTACAGGTGATCCGACGGGCGGCGGGGGCTTGGAGGCCCGAGGGCACGGGCTGCCTGGGAATGTCCCTGGGTGCGGGGAACCCCTGTCCCGCGCTGGGGCCTCGGAACGGTGTCGGGAAGGCTCCGCCACCGAAAAGCGTACCCCTGCCGGCAAGCGTGGCTCTCTGAAACCTCGGGGGTGGCGGGGAGCAGGGGGCTTGTTCTTCGTTATATCAGAGAATATAAATCTTGTGATGTTTTCCCCCAAATGGGTTACCGTGGTTCATGCTCTGGGAGCGTGGTTGGTGGTGTGTTTCTGCCGTAGGAAGGATAAACGTGAAAGCTGCAAGTGCTTTTAAGTGAGGACCAGTTGGTTGTAGAACTTCCCACAGAATTGGATGAGTTTACGGTAGAACATATCCATAAGCTAAAGGTTCTCACTACCCACTCCTTCCATTTCTTAGATGTCTTTATTAGGGTGTGTGTGTGTGTGTGTGTGTGTTTCGTTGCAAGAATCAAATTCATTCTACTTGGGAAATTGGTGACGGCGGGGCTGAGGGATGGAAGGAGACACGAGTTAAGTGGTAAAGGTAAAAAGGCCTCACAAACTTCAGGAGCAGAAACGTTTATCAAGGCATCACCAAATGGGGATCCAACTTGTAAGTTCCTAGCAGCAGGAGAATGAGAGTTTAAACTCCCACATTCTTAATGTGGCGCACTTTTTCAATTCCTGCCTCATTCTATTTGCCTTTTGCCTTTAAGTCCCTTACTCTTACTTTTTACTGTCTATATCTTCAGAGTAGCTGTTTTCTTTTATTTTTCCCTACAACTTCTTACCCAACATTACTTGTATGTATCTTAAGGAATTTCTCTGCATCCTTGTAGATTTTAGTGTCTTGTACTAGCTGATTCTACGTTTGAGCCACATTCCCAAAGTAAGAATCTGATAAGACCAACTCATTTCACGACACAAGTTCTCACTTTTGGTAACTGGCCAGCCTGTGGGTTGGAATTCCTAAAACCAAAGCCTACCCCTAGAATAGACCTGGTTAGGGAGCGCACCTACCCCTCTTTTGTATGAGCTGGCAGGCACATTGTGATGGATAGACCCATTATAACTTTGGTAAGGAGTAGAACACTAAGCCTCCCAAGCAGTGACTACCTCATTTTCAGATACCTGCATAGAAAAAGTACTCATCCTATGAATTTGAGAACAGCATCTAGGTCACACGGATGAAGTTATATCCACTTGGTCAAATAGTTAACTATTTCGTAAAAGTATGTAGTCTTACTTAATGACTATGGCTTTGGAAGGTAACATGTAAATAGTAGGTGTACTGGTGGAAATTTTAACAAAAATACTACCAAGTATTTAGCACCAAGAACTTAATCAAATTTGTTGAAGAACCAGCAAAATATGCAAGTGAGTAAGTGGAAATCAATCATTTGCAGTTTAGAAGAAGATATTTGTCATTCAAATTTACAGATAATAAACAAGAACTGTAATCAGCACACAGGTCACAAACGAGACAGCAGCAGAGTGAGGGTAGATCTGAGAGCACACTGTAGAAAAGTCTAGTGGGAGCCCTCAGAAAATACAGAACTTTGGATGGACAAGTCACTCAACCTCAGTGTTTCAATTTTCTGCTTGTAAAATTAGCCCATTGGACTAGGTAATCTCCTTTCCATTTCTCAAATTCCATTTGGAAATAATTTAGGAGCCAAGTGGTGAAATCTACAGATAAGGCTAAGTTTTTTCAAGTGAATAAATGCCAAGTTAATGGGGTAACCTTCAGGGAAGTCATTCAAAACTGTACCTGGTAGAATATTAAAAATGAGTTTCAATATATACATTTAGAAAATTGTTCTAATTATACCTTGAATAATGCTTGAGCTAAATGTATTGTCCTCGTGTAAATGTGTTATTCAAAGAAATCTGGTAATCATTTTACACTGTTTTCTGAAATAATGGATCTAAAACCTGGGATTCTTACTAGTATTATCTCCTAAGACAATAAATTTACTTGTTATAAAATATGTCCTTTTGTGTTCAAGCCATGTCTTGTGGCTTTCAAAGACAGCCCCTTCCCTTGTACTCTCCTCTTTTATCTGGCTTGCATTTTAATCACCTTTGTCTGGATTTTCTCCTCTTCCTTTGAGATTCAGCTCAGTAACCACTTTGGTTTTCCTGATTCTTCTCATTCCACAGCTCCCAGCCCCATCCAAACAAGTTCCATTCCTATGTGCTCTTTTACTTTAATGCTTCTAAAACCACTATCTGAAGACTGCTTTGCCCAGTGACATATTAGACCCTAGAAATAGAAAGATGAGAGCTTTGGGTTCAGCAAGGCACCTACCATCAATGGCTTTTTTTACAGACCACCATGGGGCACAGTTATAGAAATCATTTTCACAAACTGGGATAAGTGATATGAGAGACACACACAAGGTGTAGAATCAAGAATTCTTCCCAGAAGATGACAATGGATAAAAGGAATGAAGTGGCATATTATGCTCACATAATGATAAACAGTGGAGTACTACTGAAGAGTAAAGTATGATTCAGAGAGTGTCAAAAGACGAGACTGTGGTTGGAAAGGGCCACATATTCGAGGGCCTAGAGGCCATGCTAAGGAACCTGGACTTCATTCTTAGTTAGCAGGCAGCCAATAAAGAGTTTTAAGCCATAAAGTGACATGGGCAGATTTGCATTGTTGGTAGATCATTCTGGCAGTAATGTGGAAGATAATTTTGAGGGCTGCTAGATATAAGGATACTAAATGGGAGCTGGCTACAACAGAGCCAGGGAAAGATTAGGGCCCTAATGAGGGCAGGAATATTGGAAGATAGGGGGAAAGGGCATATTTGATTAATAATTAGAAGATAAAATTGTTAGAATTCAATGTTTGGATTCAGAAGAGAATCCAAGCAGAGTCTAGAATGACATCCAATTACTAATTAAGCTGAGACACAGAGAGTTAATCATAAAAGTTGTGCCTTTAACTGACTTAAGAAATACAGAAATAGCTGATCTCATAGAGAGGAGACTTTTTAGTTTATTTGGGGGGCATCTTGAGTGAATGTCACCTGGGATGCCCAGCAGAAATAGTTATTCACAGGAGTCAGGACTGGAGTTGTCATCACCACTCACTTGTTGTGTAACCCAGGGCAAATCACTCCATCTCTCTGTTAATCTATAAATGGAGATATGATTTGTTTATTTTATAGAGTGGTGAGACTTAAATGATTTAATTTATGTCAGGTGCTTGGAATTGTGCTGGCACAGAGTAAGCATTCAGTAATTGGGATTTTCTCTCATAAGTGGAATTAAAATCTTACCATAAGGCAGAATTTCTAGAAAGAGTACTTAAGGCAGTGGTTCGCAACTGGGGGCAAATTTATTTGACAATGTGTAGAGACAATTTTGGTTGTCACAATCTGAGTAAGAGGATACTTATGTCATCCAGCAGTTAATGGCCAGGATGCTTCTAAGTACAGGACAGTACTCATAACAAGGAATTATCTGACCTAAAATATCAGTTGTGCCAAGATTAAGAAATAGTAGTTTATGGTAGGAAAATTAGTGGGTTTGGGATGCTATTCTAGAGAATATCAAAATCTAAGGTATTGGACAAAGAAGAAATACCAATATTTAATCATATTAGAAATTAAACATTTTAAAACACCTTTTTTAAAATAATTGATAAACCTATTAACATATTAACATAAATAACATTTATATAAATAATTATTATTCTTCCCCCAATACACATCAGTGATAAGAGTGACATTGACATTTTTTCAAACGGTGTTAAAGAGACACTTGTCATAAAAATATTTTGTCAGTTACATATTATACAGATTTAAAAATAACAGTGCAGTGATTTTTTTCAATTCTCTAGCCCTAACTTCCACTTCAGTTTTAACTTTATACATGTCTTCTCATTTAGAAATTTGAAATCTTTAAATATGTTCTTCATTTTAATAACTGTAACTCCAGCCTTCCCACTGTGGAAGTGTTTTCTTAGTTCTCAAACTAAAACTTGCCTTTAACCAGAAGTTGCAGATGTGTGGGAAATTACATCCCCTGGTTTTTTTTCCTCTTTTTTCCCCTTCATTCAATTTAGAGCTACACAGACATATCACCTGAGACAGGTTGGTGAGCATAAAATGTTATATTTTCCAGGTAGTCTTAACAGAATTATTTGGATTTTTTTCCAAGTAAAAAATTTTACCTATTTTTAAGTCTTGAAATGTATGTGTATATTATGAGGAATCAAAGAAATCATAAAATTCTGTTATTAGCAGCCAAATAGTTTTGCTAAGCATAAAATGTTGAACAAATCATACCTGTCTGTGAAAATTGCTTTAACTTTTTTACTACAGGCTATGTAAGAACACAGAGGAGGGGAGGAATAAAAGAAAAGGATTGTTGATTTTGTTAATTTTTTAAGTAATTCTGAAATTACATCTTAAATTTGTTCTGGATTTATACTATTTAACTCACATGCAGTCTGGGATACTTTATTAGAACTGTTGTTACCTATCTCTTCCTTCTACAAAGCCCCACAACAACTAGAGGAAATTCATTTATGTTGAATAAAAAGTTTCTTAAACTTTTGAAAGAGGGATTATTTGTTATCAGTGAATATGCTAAACATTTCAAAGAAAATTTTCTCTTATGGTTGCTAACTTTTGCTATGTTGAGCAATAATGGTTTTGAAAAATAAGTAAAAATTGCACAAATAACTTAGAGAAAAAACATTTAAGATATTCAGTAGCCTAAATTTGTTTGGAAGGACAGGAAATAACATTTTTTACTCTTGACAAAAGAGAGAAGTGTTAAAAATTATTAGCTGTACATGTCATTGCTGATTTATTGAGTTTAGTTTCCAATTGCACTGATTCCATTTATACTTCACGTTGGCTCCTAAAGCATTTTTAAAACTTATTATATGCAATAAAATGCAATAAAATGAAATAATTGTTATAATTAAAAAATAATAAAGGAGAGAATAAGGGCAAGAGAAAAGGTAGCAAATATAAGAAAGTAGGAAGTAAAGTTAGACTACAAAATACAATTATAAGTATAAATGATTTTCTTAAGTAATCTTTACATTCTGTGTTGCCGTAGGATACTTTTTTTGTTAATGCACAGTGTACTTAAAAAACATTCTGTTTGAAAACTGAGCATAAAAAAATCGACTGCCTCATAATGACTCACATCAATAGCCATATGCATACTTGTGAATGAAAGATACTTCATATCCCATTGTTTCTCCTGTGTAACCCCTTACCTGACACTGAATCTTACCTTATCAAGTAATAGATTTTTATACATTTTAGCATTTATTTTCTCAATTAATTGGTACCTGGCCAATTTAGGAAAATATTAACCTTCAGAAACCAAATTAAGTAGTAAAACTAGAAAAGTTGAATAAACCAAGCTGTGAATTTCTAGATTTAGCAATATTCAACTAAATTAAGGTGGGTCCTCCTGGCATTTGTCTTGATTAGTACTAGGAATGCCTTGATCAGGGTTTCTTCAGCTGTTGTCTACCCCCTCTGCTTTAAGAAACAAATTTAACATCATATGTATCATTTTGACATCTTGATGATCATCATGGCTTGGTAACCACTCTTATTGGAATTCTATTTGAAAGTATAATAGTTTTTTTTAAGCTCATATATATTGAGATTGAGAAAACATGGCTCACAGAAGTAATCCCTCGTGACAAGAGAACAAGTCACAATGACAATGCAAAACTTCCTTCTTGTTTTCTTTTTCTTCCTATTTCTTTCCCTAATATTGTGAATCCTGAATCATTTGCTTTAACTGTTGTTTTCAGTATTATGGATGAGAATGAACAAGGCAGTCATGATTCAGAAAGATTCCTGGCCTTTGAATCAAGAAGGCTTTGTTTAAATTTGAGGTTAAACTAACTACTAGCTCTATAATCATGGTATAAATCATTTACTCCCCAGGAAATCATTAATAAATTGACAGTGCTAAAGTTACAAAACTTTCTAGCAGAATGTTTGGCATACAATAGGTAACTCCAAAATTACTTCTCTATTTCAGCAGATACAAGTAAATTAGTTACTACATTGTTATCTCTAATACCAGTAGTACAACTGCCAAATTTTTTAAATTTACAGTAGCTAGCAGTCACTTAAACCAACTCATTTAAACTTGTTCAGCCACACTCTGTACCAGATATTAGCAATCCAAAGAGCTCTATTACTGTAATACATAGTTTGATTATAATGAGGTTTGTTTGGGCCTTTGTTCAGCAAACATTCGTTGGGTGCCTGCCATGTGCCAGACCCTTTGCTCCTTGCTGGAGATAGAGATAAACAAAATATGATCTTTGCCCAAGAGAATCTTGCATAGAGTAATATTTTCACTGAGAATTTTACAACAGTGTGATGGCAGTGTGTACTGACAGAATTGAATAGCACATGGGGGAGCAAATGGAGGGGCAACATAGCCTGCCCTGGAAGGAGGTTGAGGTTAAGAAAGCAATGGTGGCTGACCTGAGCTTTTAAAGATTCAGTAGGGATTTGCTGGAGAAGGGAGGCAGAAGCTGAGAAGACAGATACAAAAACAAAAAACAAAAACAGTGTATTTGGTATTGGATATAAAGAACTACCAGCAGTTTAGTGTCACTGATGGCAGATAGTTGGAGAACATGAGAGTAAAGAGATGACATAGATGGTACCAGAGATGATAGAGAGCCTTGTATGCCATACCAGTATGCTAGAACATGTTTCTAGGCATTGAAAAGCCATCCAACTGTTTAAGCAGACTGCAGATAACACTTTTTAGGTAGATCACCCCAGACAGGAAAGAGACTAACGACATGGAGGCCCATTAGGAGATTGCATTAGTTTAGTTCAGTCAAAAGATGGTGAAGGCCTGACCGGAGCAAAGGTGGTAGTAATGAAGAGAAGGGACTGGTTTTGAGATATATCAAGAAATAGAATTAGCTGGTCTTAGTGATTGGTTGAATATATTGAATGAGAATGACTCAAACTTAAGTTAGGAGAATGTAATTAGAAGAAAAAAAAGATCGTTCCAAATGAAGTATCACACATTAGTTCAAATGTAGTACAAAGAATTTTCTGTGGTACCTTTGTTTGCAGTGATGTAGCTTCAGTAGAACATCGGAACATTTCAGGCAGAATTTTAAAGCACTCTTTGGCCCTGCTCTTAATCTGCAGCACTCTGTATAAACTTTCACTTTTATTTCTCCAGTTCTGTATCTTTCATATATTAATGTTGTTAACTTGCTATATAATGTTCATCAGGGTTCAGTTAAAAATTGATTATATCAGTTCTCAGAGTAATTGTTTTATATAATAGGTGGCTGCTACCCTCATTAGATGTCATTAATGCATCTGTTAACCTTATATTTATTCTTTTGTGCCTGGGGTAATTTTTAAGTGGGCTTAGTACCCCTTTGGCTTCGTTTATTTAAAGTTACTCATATGATCAATTCATTATAATTATGAATACTACTCTATAGCATAATCATTTAATATCTTTATACCTTTTTTTTCCTGTCTGCAAAATAAATACAAATATTTTTCCTACATGGGTACTCCTACTCTGATCTGATCCCTAAGAGTGATGTTGTTTTAACCAAAATAATTTCTATAGTCAGAAGCATCTCATCTAAAATTAAAATGCCTTTTGCCTTTTACTAAGCAGAAAATTAAGTTAATTAAGAAAATTGTTCCTTGCGGCCATATTGGAGTCAGAAAACGCCACTGGTCTTCTATCCTAATCCAAATGTGTCATTCATTAACAAATCTTTATTGTGCACTATGTACTAGAGTTTTGCTTCTTTCCTTCTCTAAGAATGAAAAGGTTTCAGCACTGTGATGATCTTTAAACTTGTGGAGACATCAAAATAGTAAGCACAGCTTTTAGTGGCAATGCAATGCTTTAGCCACAAACTTGAAACTCTAAAAGGAGGAATTTCATGGTGAATGTATAAGTAAATTAGAGCAGATCCTGATCAGGCAGACTTCTGCAAGGAGTGTTGCTCACAGGCTTGGCCCACTCTAGGCCCCAGAATCCTGACTACAGGATTCAATCTCAGGACCTGGTTTAGGCACCTATCCTTCCCTATATCTGAAGGACTTTTTTCATCTGAGACTATAATAGTATACCTAAAGGGATATCTATACCTCGCCCCAGGTTTCTGTGCTTGAGCCTTCCTATTTTACCTATTTATACTTTCTCTGTAATTTTATCACAATACATGTTTCAGTTGTCAACCTCTGTGTTGACTTCCAAGCCTGTTTTCAGTCCAGGCCCCTTTCCCAAGCACCAGAGCATTACTCCCTTACCTCCTGCAAGTCCCCTTCAAAGGTAGAATAGGTATCTCACACCACAGCAAACTTGCCACAATTAAGCTGGGAACTGGACATTCGTGCAAGGTGCCTTTTTCCCTTTACCTCACTCCCTGCTCTTCCACACATTCTGCCTGGATACCTCTCAAGCCCATCACCTCTTCATCCCCACTACCTTAGCCCAGCTCATCATTACTCCTCACTCAGATGGCTGTGTTTGTATTCCGAGTCAGTTCTCACCATAATGTTTCTAAAAGGCAGGTAGATAACTTACTGAGCTGGGCACCGTACTAAGTGTGGTAGGTGGTTAATTTATGTGAGGAAAAAGTATAATCATTTATCCAATTTAAAGACCTTGTGTGGAACAGAGCCAAGATTTGAACAGAAAACCACACCTTTGCGTGATCACAGATTGATTCCTGTATTAAACACACTTTTTGCCCTTTATACAGCTAATAGACAAACTCTTGATAAATTCGCTAAAACTTCCCAACCACACACCAGTCCCCTACCTTGTCTTCCAGACACCTTGTATAAAATTCTGCCATGTTAATTCTTGCCCCTTTTTCACTAGACTGTCATCCACAGTCTGCAGAAACCATGTTTGAGCCAACTTTGTTTCCTCTGTGAACACACTGTAAAATAAGAAATGTTGTATGAGTGAATGCTGTGTGTATGGGTAACTGCTTACTAAGAAGTAAAAGTGAAAAATATTTCAATAAACTACTAGGGATGACCATGTTTAGGGCCCAGTCACAAAATTTTCCTTTCTTCCTCTTTAAAGGTTAAAAGAACCGGTGTGTAAGATAATATAGAGGAAAATAAACCTTTTTATTTAGATTATTTAAAGTAACCAAAATATAAAAAACTACTTCTTGTTCCATAACCTGTACTGCTAGCATGTACAGTCATCTACTGGCAATAACATTATTTTCCTAGTAGTTGACTTTAATCCATAATGAGTTTGAGAAACTTTATATATTTCAGGTGTATAACTAACACCAGAGATTGTTTCTTGCATCCTTCTAGGGAATAAGAGGGAATGCAGTGTTTATTTTTACTGTATCCTCCATTTTTTCTTCTTTAAAAATAGAGGAAAGAGTTATTATTACCTTTCACCACAGCCTGTTTTCATTTTGCAATTCCTTTGTATTTTTATTTGCCAGCCTGAAAACAGATGTGTTTAAAATATTGGAACCTAAGAGAATCTGGTTGATTTCTTTTCTATTCTTTAAGTCTTTAACATGCACAAGAGAATGGGAACTGTGGACAACAGGAATGGTAACCAGCATTTTGTTCAGTAGGGTCACACAGATCTTTGGAATCCTGAATGTCTGCCTCAGGGATAGAGCAGTGTGGGTGAAAGCAAGCTAGAGGAAGGGGTGGGACACCAGATCAAGTGTGGGGAGCAGACTAAGAAATTTAGAGTTTGCCCTTGAAGGATTTCCTGGTCTCTACTCTGTTTTGAGTACTTTAAGAGTAAAAATCCTGCCATCTTAACTTTCCCTTTAATCTCCTACTGGCTTTGCCTACAGAAGGGACTAATAAATCCAAGCAAGCTAGCCTATTTTTAAATGGGAGAATTTGCATATAAAAGCTTTGTAATCTGTAAAGCACTTACAAATTAAGGCAGTGATAATGTGGTCGGGAGCCTTTGAGTTTGTATTATTTAGGCTGAAATAACCTTTGTTATGACTTTGCTAAAGGTGAAGGGCTCTGTTAGAATCGCCAATACAGGAATCTCCTGCTTCTGGAAAGTTCAAATTAAACCAATTTACTTTTTACCTTTTTTGCCAACCGAAGAAATTGGAAGAGGATTTTTCACTTACCAAAAAAAAAAAAGGCGAAAAGCATGTTGAGCATTTGTTTTGCAGTGAACCTTTAGATAGGCAGCACCCACTAGGAGCAGTGAGAGTGGTGCCTCCAGAGCTTTGAGCTGTGTCTGTGAGCATCTGGGCTTTAGGTGGATTTATTTTGTGCATCTGTTAGTAAGATGTGTCCTAAGATATCAGAAAAGCCTGAGATCTTATAAGGATGTTAACGCTTAGCATAAAACAATGTAATTAATCATTTAGATAATGGTGAATGAAATAAGACACTGTGTGTACATGTGTTGCATTTTGGCTGGGAATGCTCAAAAAATTTTCCATGTAAATTAATAGCACTTGCTTCTTTGCTTTATGCCATTTCGGCTTATGAAAGATTTCCATAGGAACACTCTACTTTTGAATACCGGGAGGAACCTGTATTCCTGAGTCAGACCACTGTCACGCATCATTATTTTATAGTATGTCACCAACACAATAACTGCCAGTTATCTCCAGTACCTATTTTCCTCTTGTTGATTTTTATGGTCTGTAACCTTTTGACAGAAACATTGATATATAATATATGTCTGCAGCCATATTAATTTAATTAACAAATATTTATTGAGCTATATGCCAGGCTTGGTGCTAGGCACAGCAAAGAATAAAATTTATCAGTTTTATTCATGGAGCTTTCATTCTAGTAAGATTGTGTTATAACAAAAGCCTTCCAATACTTTAGATTACTAAATCCACTGGAAGTAGTGGTCTCAAAGATACCTTTGTTTTACGGAAGTCCCACTTGGCTGAGGCTAAATTGCATTTTTATTCCAGGGATCAAAAGCATTGAGAAAACTCGTTTCATTCAAATTTTGATGGAAACTATCATAATGTTAATAAAATTTGTCCTTGCTTCTGAGGCTATTTACTGCCTTAGGGATATGTGTTCCATATTCTCAAAGATCCTTCAGTGTTTAGGGACAAAGAAGAAGAAAGGAAGGCTCCAGAATGAATTAACATTGATTGCTCACACGCTGTATCTTAAAAACTACATATTATCCACTTTAGTGTGCATTACCTTATCTAATATAGACTCACTATGAAATAAGTATTATTACACCATTTTACAAATACAATAATAATCACTCTTATTTTTTACTTCAGCATTTCCCGTGGGCTAGACATACGTTAGGCCTTTCCTCACGTTATCTCATTTAATCATAAAAACTCTATGAAACAGGTTTTTCTAATTTCTCCCATTTTGCAAATGAGGAAGCTGCAGCGCGTAGAATTAAAGTAGCAATCCTAAATACAGCTGGTGTGGAACTAGGTTGACACCTAAGTCTGATGCTAACACTTTTCCCATGTCCTGTGTTGACTTGGGGCAGGTCACCCTCTCTCCCTCCACCTGCCTCCACAGGAATATCATCTTCACCCTTCTTTCCTTGGCATGCAGGACACCACTGTCTCGGGTCTCCTTCCCACTTGCTAACACCCCTCCTCTTCTGCCTCTCTTCTTTCAATATGGGAGGCTTTTGTTTTACATCTTCACCTTCTCACGCTATTCCTACTTGCATTCATCAATTGCAGCTTCGACCCTGTGTTCCCTGATGATTTGCCCCTTGGTCTCTTCTTTCCCTCAGCCTGCAAACCCTTCTTTCCAAGGGCCTTCTTCATTTTCTGGGTATGCTACCAAATTGAGTGTGTCTGAACTAAAACTCTGTATCCCTTCCTAAATCATTCCAGACCTCCCAGCAAACTTGACCCTCCTGTATCCTCTCTCATTGGATCTTTAGCTTTAAGCTGGAAATCACTTTTTCTCTTTATCATAGTCATTTGTTCTTGCCCAGAGGATTCTCTCTCACATATTTCTCTTACCAGAAGAAATTGTGTCCCCACAGTAATTGCTTTTGTTAACCCTCATCAGTTTCTGTCAGGATTTTTAGAATAGCCTTCTGCTGACCTCTGCCTCCAAATCTTAGTTCTACTAAGTTTTCTTCATGTTGCCACCTGAATGTTTTTCTAAATTACAAATCCGAATGTGCCACTCTGAAGTCAGACATTTAAAAGTAGCACAAAGAGTTAACAGAATCAGACTTCCTTTATTTTTTCTTTAATCCTTAGTCTTTATTTATTTTATGTATTTTTAATTCCCCCCACACACACACACACTTCCACCCCTTACCTACAGATGTTGCCATCTCCCCTTAAGAACTGGAACTCTGAAGGTGGGATGTCCCTTCTCATGCACTCATTACTCGCACCCAGGGCCTGGCACACCCAGGGTATGGGCTGTGGCGCCACTGGGGCTTGAACCCAGGACCTTCTGCGTGTGAAGCAGTCGTGCTAACCACTACTCTATAAAACCACCCTGTAATTTTAGAAGCTTAAAGTTGTCAAGAAAATTTGACTAGGTAGAATAAATAAGTGCTGAATGAGAGCCCAGTGAATATAAGCCATAGTCTGGGACTGTGAATAACTATGTCCAAGACATTATTATTTTTATATCAAATATGTTGAATTTGCTTGTAAAATTCTGATATTCAGATAGATTAGTTTGCTGCTGTTGGAAATACTAAAAATTGACCCTGAGTCAAAATTTGCATTTGCTTCCTATCATGTAGAAGTTTTAGCAAAATAAAACAGAATCATAAAATTAACATTTTATTGTTCTTCAAAGATCTGTATTCAATTTGCTGCTCTCACTGAATTAAATTACCATTAGTTATTTGTTTACAGAAGGAAAGGAAAAAAGAGCCAGTCAACTTGACTGAGTAAAATATGGATTATTTATAAGGCTGTCTTATTTAAATGCCTATGAATTTGTTAGCTGACTTAATATCTTGTGTCTAGATGAGTTTGGATAATCAATAATGTCTTTTTACACACAAATCTTCCTATAAGAAATTTTTTAATAGTCTTTTTTTATTTTTATTTTTTTTAATGGCTACAGCACCTGGTCTTCCTAGGTGGTCTCCCATCCAAGTACTAACCAGGCCTGACTCTGCTTAACTTCTAAGATCAGACGAGATCCAGCGTGTTCAGGATGGCATGACTGTAGACAGAAAAGTTTCTTTTTTAACATGAATATAGAATGCCCTATAGAACTTGTCTTGAATGACTAACTTCGCTTTAACACTATCATTTTGCTTTGTTGTGATTAAATTAAATTTCCTTGAACTGGCCTGAGAACCTTACCATCTTTTAGTGTTCTTGTTGTAAATTCTGAATCAATTAATAAATTTTGGAACCCCATTCTTTCTCAAATAAATTGAAAACAAACTACATTTAATTTTATTCTCAACTTACTTTAGTGGTTTTTAAGCAGTGACTCAGGATTGTGTGTGTGTGTGTTTTAAGTGAGAAAATCAGGAAAATATGCATAGGAAAACCAAAATGAAACCTTGAATGAGATTAGCAAGCAAACTCAGTGCTTAGAACATTTCACAACCAGGGGAACAACCTTGGGTCTGGCTCTGAGCTTCTAAGTAGCCTATGGAAAAAAGAGGACATGACTAGTTATATGAGTCACAGTGTCCATAAGATAAAAGCAGCCTGTTGCTTAGAAGCACAAATCTTCCTGCTACTAAAACCCAAGAAATGCCTCTTGTGGCTCTTCATGAAAGGCAACATCCTCAGCAGAAATACAACCAGTTTCAAAGGGCACTTTCTTCTGGCATCTTAACAGTGTTGGATGACAATATCAAGCCCAAAGTGAATCAAGCAGTTCAAGAGACCGAGATTACGGGTCTCTGATGCAACCTGCAGACAAAGTTTAGAGTATCCAGAGAAATAGAGGACTTGCCTTTTTACCAGTCCTCCGTAATAGTATGTATTTCAGTAAGAGTTTTGATAGGTTTTGAAACAGCAGTGGATGTAAAGTTATATTCCCAAATAAGATGTAGACTGAGTATAGAGCAAAAGCTTTACCTGGAGGAGTTTACCATGAAAAGAGCCAGAGACCCCTAAAGACTTCAGATTCACTCTAGTTTGAAGCCCTCCAGTTCTGTATCTTAGAGACTTTTTTAAGGGCCTATTATGACAGACCATCTGTTTTAAACAAAATAACTTTCAGATGAGACATACAAATAAATTGTTTTTGAAATAGACCCCTATGTAACTAAATTGGTTTATTCTATAGGATTAGTTTGAGCTATGAAGCACTTAACATGTGCCAAAAATTAAGACTTCGGTTTCAGAAAATTTTATCTAAAGCTAATTTTCAAATAATTTTTTAAAAATTTTGAGCTTAGAGCCATTATCTATCAAGACCACTCTTCTTGTTTATTAAAACCTCAAAATCTGCATGCAGAAAAATGATTTTCTCTCTGTACTTTCGTAAAGAAATACTTGACTATACTTTGCTCTTCTCAGATGATCATAGTTTTATTGACATAGTTTCTCTTAGAATTTAAGGTTTACATGGGAATAACATTTTTTTTCCAAGCCACTATATTACATATACTCATCATCACAAAAGTAATGAGAACATTTTATATTTTCAGATTTTTTCCATGGTAGTCAGTAAACACTTTTATTTTCTGTCGAAACTACTTTGTAACCAAGAAAAGAAGACTAATACAACCAGATTATTTTTTTGTCCATTCAAAAGTAATTTACCTCCTCATACCTTTCCCCCTTTTAATTCCCCCCTACACACACGCATATGCACGCACGCACATGCGCTCTCTCTCTCTCTTTCTCTCTCTCTCTTTCTCTCTGTTTACCCTTGAGAACTGGATCTCTGAAGGTGAGGCGTCCCCTCTCACATGCTGACAACATGCATCCGTGGCCTGACACACACAGCGCACTCGGGGGCCCTGGTGCACCTGGGGTATGATCCATGGCTTCACCTGGGCGTGAACCCAGGACCTTCTGTATGTAAAGCAGACATGCTAGCCATCCCCATTACCTACACATACTTAATGTTGCAGGAGTAGAATTGTGATGATCAATTGTGTGTTCAGATACCTATGCCTCATAAACAAATGTTGAAATATAGTTTGTTAGTAATTGGAGACATATGTAAATTTCCAGGACTATCTAATATTAACAATCTGCTATAATGATTATTAAATTAATAATAAAGAAAAAACAAATGTAGTAGGTGAAAGGTAAAAATATCTAAAGTTGCTTGTTAGGTTAAAAAATTAATGACTATTAATATATATACTTCTAGCTAAATGTAATTGAAGTTCTATTCCTGTTGGGATAATCTTACATTTGCCATTGGGTCACAGGTTTTTGTGGAATTTTCTGTTTCTTTGTTTTCTAATTAAATAAAAATTTTCAATTCAGCAGCAATTACAGAGTACCTACTATGTGAAAAATATACTGTGACCTGTGGGGAGACAAAGATGAACAGGGCCCAGCTTCCTGTCTTGAAAAAATGAAGAACCTAGAAGACCTGTGTATAAATTCTAGTTTACAGGCCAACCAGTAGTACTATGAGGATAAGTGGTGATGCTAGAAGCAAAGTGCCATAGGACCTAAAAGGCGGAAGGTGGTCTGGGAGTGGGTTTGTCATGCAGTGGGAAGGCACAGGAGTTGGATGTTTCATTACTGGAAACTAAATTTTGCTTATGGGCTATAGTACTGAAACTACAACTTTACTGTGAACGTATTTTTCTTCTTCCCTAATCTAGCCACTAAATATGACAAGGTAATTCTATCCTGTATTGAGAGTCTCACATTTTTAAAAAGCAGTCTTTCTCTTTCCCTTTATACTTCCTTCAAAACTTTGTATTCTTTCTTCCATGTTTTTCTCTTTCTTTTTCCATACATCTTCTCAGTCATAATGAATATGGGAGTCATATTGAATTCTAGAGTTATCTAGAGTTATCTAGAGTTGGTCTTTGCTTAATGGCTTCTCCACTTTGGCACAATTCTATACATCCTTCAAAGATGTCTACCTCCCTAGAAAGACTTCCCAAACTCCAGGCTGAATTACTCTCTTCTTCCTCTCTGTACTCAAAGCACTGCATATATACTCCTGTTAGAAGATACAATAATTTATAATGTGTCCCCAATACCAAGAGCTTTGTAAAGCCTTGACCTGTTTCCATTTAAATCTTTAGTACCTAACACAGTATCTGGTGGCCGAATAGATAAGTGTATGAGTAAACAAATAAATAAGCCAATGATTTTCCTTTGAGTAGTTAAGTACATTTCACCAAAGATTTTCTCTACATCTCAGGGTATCAGATACAAAATAGGATACTTTTAAATCACGATGAAGGTTCCCCCAAAAACTAACACTTCAGATATAAAGCAGTGCTAAATTTAGTCTTAAGTAACAATGAGAGGTTTCCATTTTGTTGTTTGTTTATTTTTAACATTATGATAAAAAATATATGGTACAAGCTGTTGTAAGAAATATGACTTGAAATTAGTCAGATTTTCAACCACTCTTTTTTAAGCCAAGTAAGATGGTTAATAACAGCGAAGGAGTGAAGGAACAAGTTGAGGAAAGAGCTATATAGGTCAGCCAACCTGATAAAGGATATTCTGGTAAGACTACATTCTGCATCCATGGGGCAGCGTCTTCTCGAAGCTAGAGCTGCCCACAATTCTGAGCAATCCCACAGACTGCTGTAGGGGAGGAATAACTTTTCCTCTGCCCTCTTACATTCTGTGCCTGGAACCTTTGAAATAAACTGTTAAAAGATTAACAGGAGAAAATGCATATAAATTTCATTTCATGTTAATATTTTCATGTGGCTAGGGGATGAAGGCTTCATATAAAAGTGAAAACCCCAAAGGAAAAGTTAGACTGGGAGTCTTGTATGTCATTTTAACAAACAGTTATGATAAATTGAGGGGACATGATTAGGCAAAGGAAAGGGGTTTGGGCACTTAAGAGCAGGATAGTATAGGAAATGGACTAGGAAAATATGGGGAAAATTAATAGAAGATAAGAGTTATTTTAGTACAGTTTGTACAGACTCATCATAGCATAGACTCCTCATTTTCAGTGATAAGAATTCTCTTGTTCACAAAAAATTTATGTCCTGTTTTTTAGGCAGAAAGTAGGAGGGTAGAGAACCCTTTCTGCATCTGCTGTTTCTCAGTTTCCCTCAGCGCAAAATACCAAATGCCATAGTGGCATATTCCCTTCATTACCATGATCTAACTTTGGACTTGGATCTGTTTGATAGGGTACCTTTGGGGAAAAGAGATAGGGAATATATCAAAGATCGCTGTAATAACTAATGGGAGCTCGCACATCTAAGAGCAAGTGTTGGCACTTCTTAGACTGTGTTGCTAGAGTTAAAGGAGATAAAGTAACAAAGCTGTGCCCGGTGTATAGTAAGCATGCTGCATCAATTAGCTATTGTTGGGAGAAGAGCATGTGAGGTTGACTGGGATACTCTGTAAATAGCCTTTAAAGAGTGAGGACTTGCCTTTAGGAACTGTTGCCACAAGACCCAGGACCTGCATGTTCATTCTCCAGCCTATGCTTGGGTAGAAGACCAGCATTTCCCAAAATGTAATGGGTGTTATTGACAGTAGGCAGAGGTTCTGAATTTAGATGCCTGACTTTCTCTTCTCACATTTCAGAGTTTCTTCACTAATATTTTCACATAATACATGTTGGGAAAGGCTGGTCCATGTGTCAAATAGGATTTTCACCTGCTTTAGCTCTTGAAAGCACAGCTAGGCAACTGGAAGGTCTGATGCACATCTGCTAGACCACCCATTTTGTGCCCCACTGTAGATCATATAATGAGACCTTATTTCTAGGAAACACACATTTGCAGAAGAATGCAATGAGGAGAGCTTCCCGACTGAATCTCAGTGTGTGGAACATGGACCAATAGGCTAGGGCTTCTCTTTTTATATTAATTCATTTTGTTAAATGCAGTTTATCACACTTGTGTGCTTTTTAATGCAAGGTAGACAATTTAAAATTTTTAGTAGGTAAAGAAGATGGAACTCATTCAAGTTAGTCTGCCCTACATTAAAATGATTATTAAATACCCACGTTGAACTTGCCATTTGTTGACTCTGGACAGGGCTTATTATAAGACTGAGGCCAAATACCTTCTTGCTCTGAGCATTTATGTATATTGAAAAGTCAGCCTTAGATTTAGACCAAGTAATATAAGTTTCATGCAACTCAAAATGAAAGTGTGCTGCAGATTTCTGATCCCCAAGGTTTTTTTGTGCTAAAATTAAGTAGTGGTGAGTAAATCCCTTCATATTTTACCAGTTAGCCTTAGTATGTACATAGTTATGGTCAGCATCCAGTTGCTGGAACCTGAGACCTAAGCAATTAGATGAAGAATATCAAATTTCAGAAGAAAAAAAATTCAGTGAGATATAGTGAAGTTTTATTAGCAATGCAGTGCATTCTTCCCCTGCCCTTCTTTACACTGGCTTCTGTCAGTGAAATGACTCAATTGCATTTCTTTTCCATGTCTTTTAACCACGGCATGCTCTTAAGTATCCAGAAAGCATCACCACCTTTGAGAATCATTGGTATCCCAAGAGAATTTCCAAGAGCTAGGCCATCCAGTCAAGCATGCAGTTTTGGCACAGGAGCTTTGCTGGATAAATTATTCTTAGTTGTATATCCTGGGTCTTCATCCTGTTGAATAATTTTTACCAAGCCCTTCTGTCCTGCATAATTTCTTTTGAGAAATCAGCTACCAGTCTTATGGGTGTTCCCTTCTAAGTAATCCTTTCTTTTTTTCTTGCTACTTTTAATATTCTTTCTTTGTCTTGAAGCTTTGGCATTTTAATTATGATGTGCCTTGGTGTGGTCCTCTTTGGATCCTGAATTTTTGGAATTCTCTGAGCTTCCTGGGGTTTTATGTTCATTTCCTTTACCAGGTTAGAGAAGTTTTCCATCTTTATTTCTTCAAACGGCTATTCAACATCTTGATTTTCTTCACTTATGCCAATCAGATGAATATTTGGAGCCTGAATAGTGTCTCATATCCTTCTTAAATTATTTTTATAGTCTTGACATCTTTTTTCTTGCCATTCTGATTGAGTGTCCTGATTGGCTGTTCTGTCTTCTAGATAGGGCATTTGATCCTTTTCTTTATTCATTTTGTTTATTCCATTTAATATACTTCTCATCTCAGATAATTTGTTCTCCATTGAAGACTGATTCCCTGTTATAATTTCCATTTCCATTTTTATCTCTTTGTTGGAGTTCTCTACACTTCCCAAAAGTTCACTGAGCATCTTTATAACTAGTGTTTTGAACTCTGCATCTGTTGACTCCATTATCTGGATCGCTATTCTGTTCTGTTATATGGTTTCTGCTTCTTTTTCTTCCCATTTTGGCTGCCTTTCCATGTCTGTTTCTGAGTACGAAGCAAAGCTCCTAAGTCTCCTGGTCTTATTTGTGTGGATTTGTGAAGTAGGTGTCCAGTGGCACAATCGAGAGGAGTTCATCTGATGCCACGTTTAGCCCAAGCCTCTACTGCTCTGGGGCCGCCTGTTAAGATGAAGCAAGCAATCCACAGATGCTGTTCTTATAACTATAAGATGCCTCAAAAGGCCACAACAGAAACCGAGGTCAGCTGCCTCGACCAGTGTGAGTCTCAGCAAGGCACACCTGACTCGCTGAGGATACACCTGGAGGTGACTTGGGTGAGGCCTAAGTTGTGGGAGGTGGGGTTTCAGGGAATCTTCTGGGCGGACTAACCTCTGTTATCCGGTTCGATGACATCATGGCTATGGCAGTGCTGTGTCTGAACACTCGGAAGCGGGAGGGCTCAACAGAGAACAATGGATACCTCTGGCACTTCTATACCAAGCGATTCTCGCTTCGGCCCTCACTCGGACAATGTCTCTCTGAAAGTCCCTGGTGCTCCCTGCACGCAGCCTAATCGGCACTGGTGCTCAGAGCAAGAAGGTCTGTCACTGCAAAAATCCACTCATGGAAACAGCCACTTTAAGAGAAGTCTGATGCTGCCACTGCCACTACCACAACCTCTGTCTCTCTCAGCCGCTTGGGACTGGGCAGTCCCGCATCCTCATCCCATCCTACCTTCTGCTGTTGCAGGGTGCTTTCTTGGATTTCTCCCTAGTTATATGGCTTGTTCATCTCAATCCCAGGCACTTTTTCCTTGCTGCTGCTGCTTGTTTCTGTCACAACTTTGATTGGTCACCAGAGGGATGAACAGAGCTTACATCATCTACACCATTTTTTTTCCTCTATCCCGTGGCCTTTACTTTGATAAATTGGTTTATACTTTGAAAGATCGTGTTTTCAACAAAATGTCAGTGACTGAGGATAGATCCAAGTAATAATTAGAAGTTCAATTTTGATGATTTATAGGTGAAAGATCTTAAATGTTTTCAAGCACCACAAAAGAATCTTAGAAATGCTCCTGAATTTTTCTCCAGAGCCTGAGGGGAGCATCTACTACAGGGTGCTTGTGCCTTTCTTTCTTTCCATTATTTTATTAGTTGGGTGTTTTTTTGTTTTTTGTTTTTTCACCTGACTAGTACTTTTTTAAAAACCCCATAGAACCTTACTGAAAATCTGCAGTTACATAAAATCATTTTTTAGGTCTTAGTGTTTTGAATATACTTTTTCTTGCTTGTACATAATTTTCATGTATGTTATTTTAATAGATATTTACCATTATTTCTTTGGCTGTTTGTTATTGCACATTTAGATTAGAACTTGAATTTCACAGAGGGGACTGGGTGGGGGATGAGTCTGAGTTCTAAGAAGTAGGCCTTTTGGAAGATTGTGACCATGGAGAAAGAAATTCCTAGCACCACCTCCTTTGAGCCCTGGAAAGTTTTTTTCTCTCTTTCTCTCTTTGCCCTTCTTTTACACTTAATCTATCAAAACTACAACTGTGGATTTACACAGACATCTGTCTTTCTATAACTACTCCTAGAGAAAAATCACCCAGTTTGGCAAATTGGTAATCTCCATACTAGATTACCAACCTAACTGGCCCTTCTCATCGCTGGGGAAGTTACGGAGTCTGCTCATGCTTTCAGTTTCTGAGATGGTTGTTATAAAACCCTCTTCACAAACAGCCAGTCCTCTTTACTCTTTGTTTTCCTCATAATTATGTTTCCTGATACATACCCAGAGGCTATAACATAAAAGAACAAACTAAGTTGCCTTAGCTAATTCCACTGATTTTAATTTTTTGAGACATTTTTAAATACCTTGTTTCCTGTATTCTCATGGGATACTATTTTGCCATTCTAAAATGTTAAATGTTTTTAAATTATTAAACTCTGCTTTTATTTCATACTAATAAGGCTATGTAAGGTACTAATTTGCATCTGAGTATGACTTTGAATACATTCCAGAGATTTTATGCATTATCTTTTTCATTATTTTAAAAACATTTTCTTATGTAGTGAACTTTTTTTAGGTCCAATTATTATTTTAGTGTTTTTACAAAAATTTGGGGTGCTTTTTCTCTATACACTTACTACATTATAGCAAATAAGTATATGCTGATGTCGTTCTTTCCAGAGTTACTGAGGACATCCTAACTGCTAAATTCACTGGGTCTCTTTTCAGCCTTTATATTATCCTTTCCAGGAATTGTGACAATCTTATCTATTCTCTGCTTATAAAGTTTGCCTTCTTACCTCCTGTCTTTCCTGCTTCTACTCTGACCCCTCTGCCATCTCTTAATTATTGGTATTATTTCTCCAGGGCTCTATCTAAGGCTAGCTTCTCTTTTCATTTCACTGCTTTCCTGGAACAACTTCATCTGTCTGCACAATTTTGTCTCACTTTTCCTTGTCACTGATTTTTAAATTTATTGCCAGCCTGGTAGCAATTTCTGGTAGCCCATATCTACTTTGTTGTCCTGTTGTTGCCTCAGAATAACCTGTCTAAAAATAAACTTTTAGAACCTACCATTTCTATCTACTTAAAACTGTATCCGTCCTTCCTCTTTCCCATGGCACTGCTTTAACTTAATCCCCTATCATATATCTCACTTGGCTGTATGTACTTATCAAAGTATGTTTTCTAATCTCTACTCCCACAAATAGTACCTTCTCTGTTACTGATGTTTATTGTGATATATTAGTGATTTTATTATCACTAAGCATGTAAAAATTATTAAGAAGTAATAATTATAATAATTTAGAAAGGATACATTCTAGGAATCAAAAGAATTATTGTTAAAATGCTGTTATATGTCTTTGTAATTTTTCTATACCTTTATTTTCCATAATCGAGATTATCCTGAATATAAAGTTATATCCTTTATTTTAAAGAACTTTAGAGGTTATGGTTTGATTTATTTCAACACCTTTTACTAAAACAAATTCTAGAAAAATCAAGGACTTAAACATAAAATGATGAAATATAAAAGTTCTCAAGAATACATGGGTGAATGTTTTTTTATGATTCACAACACAGAAGTCTTTTGTACATATGATGTATAACCCAGAAGCCATAAAAGAAAAATTGATATACTTGACTACATAAAAACTTAATATTTCTACATGACAAAAATACACAAACCTCATAAACAAAGCCAAATGACAAATCAGGCAAAATATTGTAACTATTCCAAAAAGGCTAGCTTCTTTGATAGGTCTTACAAATCAATCAAAAGGACAAATCACTGGGTTAAGAAAAGGCAAAAGATACAAAAGGCTTTAAACTTGTGAAAAGGTGTCAGTAGCATTGATCATAAGAAAAATGTAAGTAAAAGTAAAATGAGATGCTGTTTTTCACCTGTTAGATTAGCAAAGATCAGAAACTTTGATGACACGTGTTGACAAAGGTGTTGAGAAAACAGACATACATAGCTGATGGAAGCATGGATTGGTACCTCTACAGAGAATTTTGGCAACATTATATCAAACTATAAATATACATATCCTTTGTCCTGCCAATTCCATTTCTAAGACTTGATTCCACAAAACACATGCGTGTAATGCTATAATAAACAAGGATATTGATTACAGCATTATTGTAATAGCAAGATTGGGAGCAACCTACATATTTGTTAAGGTAGGACTGGCCAGACAACATAGTTCATCCATACAGTGAAACACTATACAACCATTTATGCATCAGTTTCATTTGTATCAATATGAAATGATAACTGAGATTCATTTTAATTGAAACTTTAAATGTACACAGTGTGTTTAGAATGCTAACACTTGTGTAGTGAAAAATATACATACAGAGGTTTTAATATGAATTTAATTGTCTCTGGGAGACTACATAAGAAACTGCTAGCTCTGATTGTATCTAGAGAGAAGAAATGAAGGACAAGAGTGGGTTGTCTGAGGGACAGGAATGAGAGGTAGACGGATATTTCTCCTTATACCTCTTTATAACTTTGGCTTTTGTACTTGTGACTTTAAACTTTTTTCAAAATCTGTTTTAAAACTATATGACATAATTGTGTAGCCACCATCTCTGTTTTTGAACAATTAGGTTCTTTTTATTTGTAATGTTTATAAATAATTCAAAAATGACCATCTTTCTTTATATATTTCTGTATATATTTGAGGTTATATCTGTAGGGTCACCAAAAAAGACTTCCTGGATAAAAGATTATGATCATTATTATCTATTATTATGCTATTTTCTTTAAAGAAGCACCAGCTCATACTCCCACCAATAGGATGTACGTGTCCCTTGCTTTAAAAAAAAAATCTAATTTGATGAACAGAAAATTATACATCGTTTAAATGTGCATTTCTCTTATTATGACTGAGACGGAACAGTCATATATCTAGATCCATCTCTCTAAATTTAGTTTCTCTTTATGCTCGCTTATTGGCTCTTGTTTCATGCCACTAACCCATTCATTTATTGACTGTGGTCCTATAGTCTTTTTGCTTGATTTATTTATGCTATTTATATACTAAAAATTTTACGCTTTTGCCATATTTGTTTCTAACTGGATTAAGGACAAGTAGGAGTTAGTCAGGAAATCAAGCTGGAGAAGATATTCCCTGAACAGAGAGGGAGGGCTAAAGCAGAGAGAACTGAGAAAACTACAAGTCTTCCCACATGGCTGGATTTAATGGTTCGTTTTGGAAGCAGTGCTTGACGAAGTGGGATTGATAAACAGAAGTATACTGTTCATGTTAATGCATTTAACCCTTATCCTAAAAATAATGGAATACCATTGGGGAATTTTAAACAGGAAAGTATGTAATCGGTTCTGTTTACAGCTGCCCCAAAAACTGAGAAGCTTGGGTCTCCGAAGTGGGTTTTTTGATAGTAACTTCACTTCCTCACTACACAACCGTTCTCATTGGTTGCTGTCTTCCTTTTAAAAACAAACTCAATTATTTCACTTACTGCTTATGTCAATAGCTTTTTCCTTCATAAAACTCTCAGACATGCTTGGCTCTGGAACTATTTGTAGAAACACTTGAAGCAGTGCTAAGAGATAAAAAGATCTTTTAAGTCTTTGTGATGCCAGAGACAATTTTTTTAATGCTTTTTCAAATGAATAACAACTTGGCTTATACCAAGTACTTATGAAAGATTGGATAGAGTTTATTGGCTTCTGGAGGAGACATAGCTTGGAGTTGAAAATCACAGACTGTAGTCAGCTGAGTTTTAAACCTAGCTCTGCCACTTATTGGACATGAGGTCTTGGCTTAAATATTTTAAATACCTTTGGGTCATAGTTTCTGAGGATTAAATGATATAATGTATATCTAGTTCTTAGCACAATACCCTCTGCATGCTACCTGTGCCAAAAATCATAAATATTATTTTGTTATCCCTTTGGACCCTGAAAAAAGCACTACAAGTGACTGGAAAACCCTTTGTGGATTTTGAAAATAGAAATCTAAGGATATACTTATCTATATTCCATTCAATGTCTGCTTCAAGTTATTTCTTTATCTTTTCTTAAAGTGTTTTTTCTCTGACCTTGGATTTCAGGGCTTTATAAGTAAGTATCTTGGCAGTATCCTCCAGTTGTTGAATCTCAGCGAGTTCTCAATTTTTCATAATCACTTCTGGGACATTGTCTTCCATTATAACTTTAAATACCTACTCAGTTCAGTTTGTTCACGTCTATTATTCATAGGTTATATACCTTTGCTTGTTCTGAAGGTTAGTTAATTTTGTTAACATTTTTCTCATCAACTCATTTAATTTTTCTATTTTAGGTTTCATTTTATAGTTTGTCCTCTACTCTGGTTTCTATAAAACAGAGTTAATTTTTACTTGCTTCAACTATGTGTATAATTATTCTCTACCATTGCAATTTGTTTTATGGGCTTTTTTTCTCTCTTGCTTGTCTTAAGTGGGGAAATGTAATATAATTTGTATACTATTTATGTTTTAATTTTCTTTAACAGTTAACTTATTGAGGAATAGTTTAGATACACTAAAATGCATCCAGTTTAAGTATACAGTTTAATATTTTGACAAAGATATAGGCCTGTGAAAACCACTCCAATCGAGATAAGAGCTGTTACTCCAAAAAGTCTCCTTAGCCCCATTGTGTTTACTTTGAATGTCTTCTGTCTCCTCTTTCATCTTTTTATACATAGATTTCAGCCCCCACCTGTCTCTGCAGCCAGTAACCTTGTTGATCTCCACCGTATTCCTAGCACCTCGCATAGTGCTTACATTATAGGCATTCAATACATATTTCTTCACTGAATTATCATGGCAAATTTCGTAATCATTATCTTTCAGAGATTATTTCAGTTTTTGTGCTGCAAACCCTTTTCATTTTTTTTCAGTTTGTTATCTCTTGTTGTGTTCTTATTGATTATTGTTATTTTTCTTGGTGGTCTTTTTTATATTGTCTATGACATTTTGATAGGTTCATTTATCTAGTTAATATTTATTGAGCACCATCTCTGAGCCAGGCAGGCACACATAAATAAAATGATATTATTTTATTAAAAATTATGATAATTTAAGTTACCTAAAATTGGTGGCTTGTGTATGCACAGAGTAGTAAACAAGAAAAAGTGCCTACTGTGTGGGATTTACACTCTAGCAGGAACTCATATTCATAAGGAAGCTTTCTTCTGTTCCTCACTGTTATCTACCTAGAGTAATAATGACCTTTAAATTGTCCTTGAGCTTTCTCTCTGTTCATGTTGTTATCCATTTTATTATACTCTGCACACATAAACACATACCATAATCTGAAGGCTGTTGCATGAAAGTTAAGAGCATGAACCGAGATTTGGACTGAGGATTTGAGAAGTGAAAGATGATTCAGAATGGATATAGAAGGTTGAATCAGTAAGATTTTGTAATTGATTGAGTATAAGTAATTAAGGGAAAGAAAGGAATTTAGGATGAATTCCCATATGTCTGACTGGACAGTTGGCCATATAAAAGACATTCCTACGGAGGAAGGGAATACTGGCCATTGGGGACAAAGGGAAAGGAAGGTGGTAACTTGAGTTTTGAAAATGTTCAGTGGAAGAACCTGTAGTGAGTATGGTGGGTACCTTTTGTTGGCAAGTCCAAAGCAATTGGGTTCTGTGAATGTAGAACTCAGAGGCGTAGGCTAGAGAAAGATTGGGTAGCCAATGATGTATAGTATATGACAGTTGAAACCCTAGGCACAAGTGCAATTGCTAGAGGAGATTTTATTAAAAGAGATACATTATGGATCTCTAGAGAATACAACATATAATAGGCAGCAGAATAAGATTAGCCACAAAGACAAGTAGGTAAAAATAAGCTAGTAGATTTAAAGAACAAGAGAAGAAACTAACTCGCTATGGAAATCTCCATTCATGAAGCAAATGTAGATACCTCAGTAAAAGACTGCAAACACTGTCATTTATCTCATAAAAATTATTGAATTTCAAAGATTTCATTAAAAATTATGGTAATTTAAATTACTTAAAATTGGTGGCCTGAGTATGCACTGAGTGCCTTTTAGATATTAAGGCTTGATGAATCTTGAGAGTCAACCAACCTCAGATTGGTGGAGGAGAGTTGACCTCACGAAGAGGGCGGGCAACAGCGTTGTGGGAGACATACACCTGGTTTCCTTAGGTAACACACCCTCATTGATGTGTAAGGCTAAAAAGATGATCTGGAAGCAGCAGGAGAATCCATAATGGCACTACTGTCTCAGAATCTGGAGGCATGGCAGAATTCAGCAGCTGCTGCTTCATTGCTGTGAAGGAATCACTGTTTCCAGGCATGTGGTGCATGCGAGTTAAGGCAAGTAGATGGAGGACAATTGCCTTTCAAGCAATTGAAGGAGGTTGCCCCAAACAGGCCAATAAAAAGGGTTGAGTTGTTTTGTTATTGGAATGCTTGACTTGGGGTTAGGGGAAAGAAAAAGGCACAGATATTATTACAGGAAGAATAAGCAGAAAAACTAGCATTGGGGTAGTGGTGAAGGATGACAGAAATGAGGGATAATATATCAACTGGTTTCCAGATCACACCTTTTAGATGCTAAAGCTAATGTGAGCCTCCAAGTGCTGGGTAAGCTGTGACTATTATAGCCTGCATGTGGCTGGCTGACAGTGGTTCTGGGAGAAAGCAAAGTAGGACTAGGACCTCAGATACTACAGAGCTTTTATTACCACCTGCTCTATTGCTTTGCTGCTGAAAATTGGAATGGTGAAAGAATCTCATGAAGGAGTTTGATCTTTGCAAGGGTGATAGGATAGCCAGTAGAATAACCTGAGGACACCTGGGGGTCTGATAGCAGACTGAAGGGCAAAAGTTGTGGTGGAGGAGAAAAACAAAGTGAAATCTCCTGCACAAGGAAACACTAAACCTCTGCAGTGCTCAGGAAGATGAAGAGCAGTGATTTTGTGAGCAGCACAGCTTTACTGAGTGTGTGGATGCCGTCTGCTTGCTCATAGTTTGTAGCTGTTGCTGTTCTGTTGCCCTTAATATGTTAATTTTTCATGCCTTAACCTCAAACAGCATCTGACTCACATTAGGATCATTCTAATGTAAGGCATTGTGTAGCAGCTGGCTGCCATTTTCATTGCAGCATCTGCACATTTTTCTTTGAAATGTTCTTTCTCGGTAATATAGTCAAGAAGCTGATAGAATGTGTTCAAAGATAAATGATTTACCTTAGTAGCAGTGAAAAAAATGCAAATGATAAAAATCAAGGCAGAGGCAAGGTTGAAATAATTGGTCGATGACCCTCTCCTACAAAATGCAAAAATTCAGCCAGGTTTGTGACTACTACCTTCACAAAATTATGATCATTTGAAATAAATTATACAACTAAAAATTATTCATGCAGTAGTAGTTATATCCTTATGAACCAATGAAATCTCTGTTTTAGATAGTGGAAGAGAATGGAGAATGAGAAAGAGAAGAGGAGAACCATTACATCATTCATGTCAAAGGTGCCTACAAAATTTGAACACCATTGGATAGCTCTAGACATGTTTAATTTGAAAATCTAGAATTTAATTCCTTTAGATATGGACTTTGGAGATTTCTAGAGAACAAAAATACACAAAAGAATATTTAGAACGTTGGACCTTGAGTTCAATTGATATAAATTGCTAGTATCAAGCTATTTTTATATTCATATCTCTGTGTAGTTTAAATTTGTATTTCTTTTATGAGTGAAGCTGACTATATTTACATTTTTATATACTATTTGTATATTATTTTCTGGGAATTGTCAATTCATATAGCCTTCGCTTACTTTTCTCTTGGTTTATTGGTATTTTTCTTTTAATTTCTTGTGGCTCTCTAAATATTAGGAGAATTATACATTTGTGATACGATTTTTTAAAATATATTTTCCCAGTATATGTGTTTTTTGGTTGTTTATAAAGTAGATGTTTTTTGTGCAATTACAGTTGACATTTAATATTATATTCATTTCAGATGTATAGCATAGTGGTAGACATTTATGTAACTTATAAAGTGATCCCCCTGATAAGTCTAGTAGCCACCTAGCACCATACATAGTTATTAAAATATTATTGATTGTATTCCCTATGCTGTACTTTACATCCCTGTGGTCATTTTATAACTGCTTATCTATACTTCAAGATCCCTTCACCTTTTTCACCCAGTCCCCCAACATCCCTCTTATCTGGTAACCATCAGAATGCCCTTTGTATCTATGAGTTTGCTTCTGTTTTGTTTGTTTATTTATTTTGTTTTGGATTCCACATGTAAGTGAAAACATGGTATTTCTCTTTCTCTGATTTATTTCACTTAGCATAATACCCTATAGGTCCATCCATTTCTTGCAAATGGTAAGATTTCTTTTTTTATGGCTAAGTAATATTTCATTATATATATGTACCACATCTTTTTCCATTCATCTATCAATGGATACTTAGGTTCTTTCCATATCATCGCTATTGTAAATAACGCGATTAATAGGGACATTTAAGTCCTTACAAGTTAGTGTTTTGGTGTCTTCAGATAAATACCCAGAAGGAATTCCTGGGTCCTTTGTGTCTTCTTATAGCCTTATTTTAAAGTCTGTTTTGTTGGATATTAGTATTTGCTATCCCATCTTTTTTTTTATTTCCATTTGCATGAAATATTTTTTTTCATCTCTTTATTTTCAGTCTGTTAAAGTCTTTCTATCTGAAGTGGGTGTTTTAAAGGCAACATATATGTGGGTCTTGTTTTCTTCTCCATTCAGCCACCATATGTCTTTTGCTTAGAGTATTTAATCCATTTACATTTAAACTAATTACTGATAGGTATGTAGTTATTGCCATTTTGTTATTCATATATATATTTTTTCTTCATCTTAAAGAAATCTCTTAAACATTTCTTGCAGTACTGGTTTGGTGGTGGTGAACTCTATCTTACAGTATTTTCTAATTGTCTGAAACTTTCAAAGAATTTAGGTTTTTGTATTCTAAGTCATACGCTGTTTCTCCTAGCCTAGGCTAGTCACTAGCTTTTAGAAAAATTAATTTAGTAATAACTACTATTGCCCATTTTATTTTTCCGAAAAAGGCCTGTGCAATATCCTGAATCAAGAATTAAAACGTGGATGATTCCCTGGGGTTAATTTCTATTATAAAATCAATTCCACATGTTAAACAAAGTACTAGATTTAAATTATGTTGTTCCCTCTCTGCTCCCATCACTACTCAAAAAAAGAAACTGTTAAGGTGAAGAGTGGGGATGTGAGAAAGAACAGTGATATTGTGTCATATAGATAACCATTATGCTTTGCAAGAAAGTACACCAGAAATTGCTTTTAGCTTACCTATTTAAATCTTATTAGAATAGTAGTTATATATGAAGAAAATTTATATTTATTATAGTCTATTAGTAAAATCCTCCATATGCCTTTATAAGTGAATGAGCCCGTTTCTATAAAGCATCTCCTCTTGATAGCATTCCATTTCCAGTCATTGCCACCCTAAAATTGATACTGAGCACCCAGAAGCTCCTCTAAAAATATTTAATTTGGTTCTCATTTGATTAAGGTGAAAGTCTTGTCAGTGGCTTATATCCCCAAAATGCAAGTTCTTAAACTGTCTTCCTTTCTCCTTTATGATTCTTAATATTACAAGATTTCATTTTACTCTTTTAAAACAAAATTAGCCCTTCTAAAATAAGGTTTTCCAGTAAATCATATCCATCTCCCAATACCCACCCAACCCCCAACTTCCAAGGAGAATATATTCCCCTTCTTTATTTCTTTACCTCAATTTCCATTCTTCTATTTCTAAATGTTACTAATAGTTTTACATGGATTTTTTAGCTGGTGTTCAAAATTTAGAGCAGAGCAATCTAAGATGATACAAAGACTAGAGAAAAAAAGTGTCTGATATGTCTGGCTTGGGCTACTTCTCCTTAGTGCCTTATCTTCAATCTGGTGCAGACGGGTTAGGCCTGGGGAGTCAAAGCTCTGACTGTCTGAGTGTGAGAGTATATTTAAGTTAAAGACTTGCGACTCATCTATTGTGGGTAATTATCCAGACCATTCTACCCTCTGTGTACACGCTGCGTTTGACAGTGACATGAGGAGAGGCGAATACTAACTGCATTAAGGAATAGCAAGATGAAGAACAGCTTTTATTTATTGTCTTTCTTTATACCAGGTCCTGTGCCAAATTCTAGAAACACATTGTAAAACTTAACCCTCCCTGAGAGACAGGATAGTACCTGTTCAACAGACAAAGAGACATGGGGTTATATTAAGAAGCTTGCACAAGTTTACACAAACAGTAGGAGCTAAAGAAAGAATTCAAACCCAAACCTATCTGATTTGAAAGGCTTGTCCTTGAACTGCTGTCCTAAACTGCATATAAATTTATGTGGAGGCAGGACGGTGTTATGATTGTGCATGCTTGTGCATATGTATGTCCTTAAAGATGGAGAAAAGCATTGTGGTGTAATCTCCATTCTGGACTGAAGAAGGATCCTAATGTGAATCCTTACATGTTACATTACACAAGAGGAACAAACAGCCAAAATATGGTTGGAAAGGTGACCCAAGTCCAACATAGATCACTGTCTTGGTGCATGCATTCGTGGTGTATCATTTCACCTCTTAATTCTTGCTTTGTTTCTGTATATAATAGGTTCAGTTATCCACGTTAATGGAGGGAAGCCAGACATGAATAAATCTATAAAGAATCAGTAATCTAAGGAGCATTTCAGTAGCAGTTTACCATGTATATGTGACTTATTTGGGGTAGATTTATATCCCTAAATATGTTTGCTTAGTCATCCCAGAATAGTATTGGATGGGCCTGTCCAGAAGCAAAGATCAAAGTGGATTATCATAGGAGAATGTTAGACAGTTAATTCCTAAGGAAACACTTTTAAACTCATTTAAAAGCGTAGCTTCAGAGACACTGACACCTTTTCTTTTTTCTCTGAATTCAATTAGAACTTATGCTATCAGGAGGATAAGAGATGCCTTCAGAGAAAATAAGAATGTAAAAGATCCTGTAGAAATTCAGACTCTAGTGAATAAAGCCAAAAGAGACCTGGGAATGATTCGTCGACAGGTAAGATGGTTCAGTGATACATTGTTTTTCATTAAGAGCTTGACGCTTTGACACATCCCTCTTGATCAGACATCACTGCTTTTGGTGTTTATTATTTACACCACAGGATTATGAAACTCATATAGACATAGATGACCTATCGTATTATTGAATTCAAGGAGAACATAAAGGAAAATATCAGCTTTCAATAATTTCCAGGGAATGTATTCTTTAAGAAGCTTAGTAAAGGTTGATGTTTTAAGTATGGGAAACTTCAAAAAAAAGTCTCTGTAAGATATTTACATTACACATTTATACATAGACATATGTTAAAGAATATAAATATATTCTAGTTTTTCTAGTATTTTAAAATCATAATTCAAGATAAGGTTGTTCTTTTCTTGAAGATACAGTCATTGGTGATTAACCTAATTTTGTTGCCACATGGAAGGGGGATATCTGCAGATGCAAATGGTGTAAATAGCCACTTTGGGACTGATCTCATAAAGGATGCTAGAAGGTGTTTTGTTGTCACCTTGTAGAAGTGCCAGAGATCACCTCGATTTGTGCCTGCCTGTCTCTGTCCCATGAAGTAGAGCAGAGCATCTGCAGCAGCGTGGTCTTCTGGGCAGTGTAATATGTCCATTGTTCTACAAAATTAGTTAGAGAGCTAAAGGCTTTAGCTCTGCTCTAATAAAGTAGCCTGCTATCCATTGATTTTCTCACTCTCTAAAAACATACTTTTCACTATTTTTTTTTTTGATTTAGCAAGTCACATTATAAGTTTCATTTCTGCTTCTGTTCATTTTTCTCTCTTGTAGTAAATTTGTTAATAAAGTGCAAAGGGGAAACCCTTACCATTTTCTCTATTTCTGCTAGTGTTTTTGAAAGGACTTTTTTACCATCAAGATTGCCAGCTTTACTGACATTATATCATATCATGATATATGACACATATTCTTCTTCATGTTTGACTCTAAACAGAATTTTTAAAAATATGTATTAAAAACTGTAGTTTTCATTTTATGTCAAAATTAAAAATTTTATTCTATTGCCTACATAATGAAACAGTCTCTTCTAGAATAACATTTTTTTGCACAGCAAAGGAAACCATCAAACTAACAAAACAAAAGACAGCCTCCTGAATGGGTTAAGATATTTGCCAATGATACATCCAATAAGGGGTTAATATCCAAAATTTATAAAGAACACCAAACGAACAATCCAACAAAAGACCTCAGTAGGAATTTCACTAGAGGACATACAGCTGGCCAGTCAACATATGAAAAAGATGCTCAAAATCACTAATCAGAGAAATGCAAATTAAAATCACAATGAGATACCACCTCACACCTATCAGAATGGCTATCATCGTTAAATCAAAGAACAGGTGTTGGAGAAGATGTGAAGAAAAGGGAACAACCTTCATGCATGGTAAGTGGGATTGCAAATTGGTCCAGCCACTATGGAAAACAATTTGGAAGTTTCTCAAAAAATTTAAAATATAACTACTTTATGACCCAACAATTTCACTTCTGGGAATTCATCCAAAGAAAACCGAAACACTAATTTGAGAAGATGTATGCACCCCTGTGTTCACTGTAGCACTATTTACAATAGCCAAGATAAAGAAGCAACCTAAATGCCCATGAATAGATGATTGGATAAAGAAGAGATGGTACATATATACAATGGAATACTACTTAGCCATAAAATATAAATGAAATCTTACCATTTGAAACATTATGGATGGACCTAGAGGATATTAAGCTAAGTGAAATGAGTCAGAGAAAGATAAATACAATATGATTTCACTTACATGTAGAATCTAAGGAACAAAATAAACGCACAAAACCAAAGTAGACATATAGATACAAAGAACAAACTAGTGATTGCCAGATGAGAGAGGGGGTTGGAAAGCTGGGTAAAAAAGTTAAAGGGATTAAGAAGTACAAATTGGTAGGTACAAAATAGTCATGGAGTTGTAAAGTACAGCATAGGGAATACAGTCAATATAATAATAGCTATGTATGGTACCAGGTGAGTATTAAACTAATTGGAAGCATCACTTCATAGATTGCATAAATATCTAACCACTGTGCTGTACACCTAAAACTAATATAAAAATATATCTAATGTCAACTGTAATTGGAAACTAAAAATTAAAAAATAGAATATTTCAGATTCTAATAATCCTCTGAGTTCTATAGTTATGTAGCAATAGAATAACTTTGCCACGTTCAGACAAGCATAGGAAATGATCTTTAAGAGCATGAAAAGGTAATAGGATAGTCAGGAAAAAATTAATCTGTACATTTGCATATATTTGGTAGTGGCTGATAAATGAGTTGCATTTTGGAAACTGGAACGATGACATTTTGCAGGCATCAGCGTTTGAATTTTATGGGATCCTTTAGCAATGGAACTTGGAAAAACAAGCATCCTAAGTTCTTATATTGCATAAACTCGGGAAGATTTAATTTTTTGGCACTTTCCTATGTAAAAGTTGGCAAGCAGCTCCAAAACAGGCTGGTTTTAGTATAAAGTTGCTCAGAGTAGAAAATGCCTGGTAAAGAGTACCTGTCAGTAAGCTATTCCACTTACGTATCTGTCTGTGCCTTTGTTTAAAATGCTAAAACTACCCTTTAAAAAAAAAAAAAATGACTAGACTGGCTGTCATCAGACATCCCTAATGAATCCACTTAAAGCAGACTCAAAACACTGGAGCTTCAATGTGTGCCAGGGCAAGTGCCCAGGGCTTCCATATTAACTGGTAAAGCAGCAGGTGATTATGTTATTCCTGAAGACCCTGCTCAGAAAAACCCTCACAAATGAAAGCATTTTCATTTCATCAGAAAACTAGTTAGCTGGTTATATGTCAGCAACTGGGAAGTTTCTGTTCACTTCTCTTTTACATCAAGACTGTTTTGGATCCAAGCATAACATTTACTATAGTTAGCTTATGAGATGAGTAGGCTCCTGGAGCCACCTAACTCTAAAGCCGATATGAATTGATGTTGACCTGAAGGCCTAAAATAAAGTAGTGTCTATGTTTTCTTCACACTGGCCACTATAATAGCTTTCCGACTTGCCTCTGTGATCCCCCGCCCCTTATGGTCTGTTCTCTGCTCATTGCCAGTGGTCTTTTTTATAATGAAAATCAGAGCATTTTACACCCCTGCTCAAAACCCTTCAGGGGCTGGCTTTGTAGCAAGCACCCAGATGTTGAAATCTTCAGTCTTTGTGAAGTCTTCAAAGGCCTTTCGTTGCTCTTGTCTTCCTCATGTTACATCAGTTACCTTCTTCATGACCCCAGAATATTCCCATCTCAGAGCCTTTGCACCCTCTGCCTCTCCCCAGACCTTGCCATAGCTTAATTCTGTTTTTCATTCAGACTTTTATTCAGATTTCACCTATCAACACTGACCACACTATCTTAAATACCTCCTTCCCTGTCACTCTTTCCTCTTACCCTTCTTTAGTTTTCATTAGAGTATTCATCAGTACCAAAAATAACATTACTTGTTGCCTTGTCTGTTTTCTCATCTTCTGTGAGGACAGAGATCTTACCTCTCATGGTCACTGCTGCCTGGTACATATGAGCATGGGCTCAGGGGCCAGCCTGCCTGTGTTCAAATCCTGACGCAGTCTAACTGACCTTGAAGCAGATATTTAATTTCTTGAGTACTAATATAAAAAGCAGATGAAAACAGGCCTGACTTCATGGGTTATAGTGAGAATCAAATAAGTTAACATATATGAAACCCTTAGAAGGATGCTTGCACGTAGTAAACATTTGCTATTATTATTATCCAGAGTAGAAGAGCCTACCTAGCGTTGGCTCTTAATAATTATTTGTGGACTAAATGAATATATGAAGAGTTTGGCCCTGAGATCATACAGCGCAGTTAAGCAGTCTGTGCCACCAAAATCATAGTATCTTGCTGGCCACCCAGAACCTCTCTTCAAAGAGAATCATGAAAGGAAAATGGAAATCTAATGAGGATCTTGAGACGTTACAATCCTCATGAGCTATAATATCCTTTATTATTAAGTCCTTCTTTCACTTGACTACTCAAACCCAGACACCATCCACCAGGATGCACATGGATCTTAGCATCACTTTTCCACAGCCACCTTTGCAGCTGCCAGAGATGTACATTCCTAAGGCTGTACTCAAACTAAAGTCCTCCAGCCTACTTCCCCTCTCAACACTGTCCCTGCTTCTCTGCTTTCTAGCCAGTTTGTAAAGTGGGTCTTGCTTTCTACAGATAATTCTTCAGTCAGCTCTGATGCTCATGACACAACTATAAGCATGGTAAGATTTTGCAGTTCTTAAGACTTTGAAAAAAGATTTTCTTCTGTTTTGGGGGTAGAGAAACCAAGGTGCAAGAAAGCTGGATGCCTTGTCCACAGTCACATGACCAGATCTGAACTCAGGTCATCTGATTCCATAGAGCAAACTCAGAAGTTTGAGCTCCTGAGTCAGAAGAAACTGAAGGATGAAAATATTCTTAAATCATCCCCTGGTTTTGTTCCCCAAAATTTAAGGACCACATAAACCTAGCTCATCCTGTCCTCTGAGGTCATTCTTCCTTTATATTCTTAATGCAGAAAGTTAGTGTTCATTGTGGCAATCCTAAAGGATTCTAGATAGCATCAGCGTTTATTAGCCTTTCATATCAGTCCTAAGGATTACTCTGATTTCAAGAAGTGGCAGATTGTTTTTCCTCCATCATGAGCAAGTCAGACTCCTTATGTTCATTCTTTATAATTATGGCCCACTGAATAGAAGTCTGACATACACTTGTTCTTTCTTTGACATTCTTGGACTAACTCCTCTAAAATTATTATCCATTCTGTCAGTCTCTAATCTCTTTCCAGCTGTATGCATATTTTATATCCCATAACTAGCAGAGACATTCTTCCACATTTTTTAAACTCCCATTATTTCCATATAAAGTGATTCTGTAAAGGCAGATTGACCCTGGCAGCTTCTGTGAGTTCCTCTCTCCTGCAAGCAAGTTTTGGACTAGTTCTCACTAAACCTAACTTCCCTATCTTCTTCCCAATTAGGATCAGAAAAGTTGGAGAGGGCTTTTGTGTATGTGCTTGATAGTGCCAGAAAGGACACACAGAAGCTGAGCTGTTTGTAGGTTTGAGCAAACAGCTCTCAGACAGTCTGGGCAGCAAAGAAGTCCCTAAGGGCTTTCTATCTCAAACAATAAAGTAAGACTCCTTGAGTATTTCATATTAGAAAATGAAGCAAGAAAGTCAACCAGACTTTGCTTTTGTCTTTGTTTTTTTTTTTCCATTTTGCTGTTCTGAAGATATTCCTTTTGATTATTGTTTATTAGAATAACTGTCAGTTAATCACCCCAAGTTATTTAGCTCTGCAGTTTGTCACACCCCTTTGGATCATAAACAACCATAGCTTGCATTATTTTGTATCAATACTTCCTGGGCTTTATAGTCTTGCTACTCAAAGGGTATTCTAAAAGCCTACAGCATCACCATCATGTGGGGGCCTTCCCTCCACATGTAGTTCACAGAGATTTTGTGTTCATCAAAGAGAAAATATTTCCCAAGCATTTTGAGATAGAATTGTAATATTTGTTATATGCCTAGCTTAATGGCCACGTGCCTATGAGAGAAAAGAAGAGAATTGGAAATGGGAAATTCAAGAGCTACAGCAACAGAGTTGTTGCCAGATCTGTATTTCTATATTTTGATGATTTCTTTGAATGTGTGAATTAAGATTATAACTTAGGAGTATTCAGCTGAATCCTGAATGTGTAGCAACTTTTTCTTGAAACCTGGTGAAAATATATCTGTGCAAAGTTTTAAGGTTTATTTATAGCTATGTAATGTACATTAGAGTGCATCCTATGAAGGCAACAACTTTCAGTTCTTCTAGGTTCTCATATAGGAGCAAACCTGGCTAACAGAAATTGTTTCTCTCTCTCTCTTTCTCTCCCTCCCTCCCTCCTTCCCTCCCTCCCTTTCTCCTTCTCTCTCTTTCTCTCCCTTCCTTTCCCTCCCTCTCTCCCTCCTGCCCCGGGTGTGTGTGTGTGTGTGTGTGTGTGTGTGTTTTTAAAAGTTTTATAGGCCCTTTTCATAGGCAGGTAGTCTAGTATAACCATGATCTCTAGGAAAGGATTGACTATTCTGTATTAAGAGGCTCCCCCACCAACTTAAATAAGCTGGTGGATTTAGTACTGAATTTAGATCCAAGTGTTTGGTTACCATACCAGTGATGAGATATACATGTACCAAAGTAAGGAGTGACTCCAACAAAACAAGAGTTATCTGTAACTTAAGTATTTGGATAAAGAAATATATTGTCACCATAGTATGTAATTCTACAGTGAGAAGATAAAAGTGAATATTTTCTAATTCTGAATAATGACAAAGTTTTAGAGTCATACCAATTTTGCCAGCAGCTTTTCAGTGAAGGCAATTTTATACCACATTGGCTATTCTTAAGTTCTTGATTTTTTACTGAAGCAATTCAAATAGTGGATGTATCAGACCCAGAATTATGAACCTACAGGTGTAAGCAATTAAAACAGACATGTACAACCATTAAAAGTTATAAAAAAAAGAGTTGGTATTATAGATACCCTACATTTTTGTTAATCTGAGTGTGTGTGTATGTGAAGTGAAATATTTTCAGTGTTTCTTAGCTTATACTTTATTTCATTTTTATAGATCAGTAAAAGCAAAGTAATGAACCTGATTTATTGGCATCGGGGTAGTGGTAGATGAGAGTCTCTGAAACCAGATTTTTTACTTTTATTTGCTATTTTATCGTTTAGTCTTTAAATAACAATTCAAGAGAAATGTCCACCAGTAACTTTTTGAACGTGTCTGTCATAAAATGAGAAGCTGGTGAACAATGGCTGTCTTCTCTCATGGCAGTCACTGCAGTATCAGCATCAGTGCCCTAAGCACTGCTTGAAACTTGAGTTAAAAGTGATATTTTACCCATAGTTCTCATCTTTTAGGAGAGCCTGTGAAAATGTAGAATTGTAAATCCTTTGGGGGGAATGTAATAGTGTACTCTATCTCTTCTCTTGTATATGTTTAGCTTAAGTACCATTTTGATAGTGTGGGAGAATCTCTAAATTTACTTGGCAGTTTTAATAGAGTAAAGGAAAGTCAGTCCCTAAATTAAGAGCATTTAAAATACATGAAAAGAATTATATACTATTCACAATAGCCAAGAGATGGAAGCAAACTAAATTTCCACTGATGGATAAATTAAAGAAAATGTAGTATATACAATGAAATATTATTCATCCTTAAAAAGGAAAGAAATTCTGACATATGCTACGACATGAATAAACCTTGAAGATGTTACGCTGAGTGAAATAAGCCAGTCACAAAAAGACAGACACTGTATGATTTCGCTCATGTGAGGTATTGAGAGTAGTCAAATTCATAGAGACAGAAAGTAGTATGATGGTTGTCAGGGGCTGGAGGAAGCAGGGTGAGAGTGAAATTGTTGTTTAATGGGTACCGAGTTTCAATTTTATAAATTGAAAAAGTTATGCAGATTTGTTTTGAAACAATGTGAATGCTCTTAGCACTGAACTATAACACTTAAAAACAGTTAAGATGATAATGAGATTTTTTCCACAATAAAAAAAAAAAACTCCTTCCACCACTGGTGTTTGAGGATGAGAGGCTCAAGTCATTTCAAACTTGAACAAATGGATCTATATATATATGAGCCTTCAGTTTCTTACCAGTAAAATCAAAGGATTATTACTGTGATTTCTAAGGCTACTTCCAGTTAAAATTTTCCATAATTCAACATTTCACATATATATCTATCCCCTTTATTTGCAAAATTTACTAATACATTTTCGAGTAAATTACTCTATGCTCGCTCAGCTTTCCTTGACCATTTTTTACTAAGATCTTAACTCTATAATTTAAGCTACAGATGAGCACAGTTGTAAGCCATTTGTTTTTATACCATCATGAATTCCAAAAACTTATCCTGGTCTAACCTTTCTGCTATAATGAAAGTCAGAGAATTGATTTTATTAATGTCACTAGCACCTTTGCTGTTCACCTTCTTCCTTTGTGTTAGGTGATACATCACTAGTACTAGCACGTATCTCTGAACAGAACATTTTCTTTCACAAAAATGAAATAGCAATTGAAAACCAATAATGTCATAAGTGATAAGCAAAAGAAAGATTAAAATGTTTTCCTCAAGCCCCACCTTAATGTTAATGCTAGTTTTTCCCTGATTTGACTTCTTGCTCCCTGACTGGCTTCTCAGCTACATTAAACACAATCTACTAGATAAATCAAATACACTATATATTTTGCAATTCTGTGTCCACACTTTCTTTTCCAAAACTGTTACCAAGCATCCATTCTGTGCCATCTTTAATTATGAATTGACCTTATAAGGTTTTTATAAGCAAGATTGGGATGAAATTGTAAGGTCCATCAGAACCTGTAGAAGTTTTTTCTCACTTTGACTCTTTGGAAACAAAAATGCCCCTCTCCATTCCAGATCCCATCTATTATTCATTTATTTAAGAGAATAAAGTATATAGTTTAACAGTGTCTCCCACTAGTACTTTCTTCTATACTTATATAGATCAACTAAGGTTAGATCGAAGGATCAGTCTACATATTTAAAAAATAATAAGGCAGTCTGAGGCAAAGAATATTTAAGTATTCTGTCTTAGACTCTAATAAAAATCCTCAGGAAATCAACATGAATTTATATACGGTGACCAGATGGTCCCCTAAGTGAACCCTGTATTTGATATATGAATTATTTTCAATATAAATGAAAAATTCCTCAGCCCCTCTCAGAGTTTAAGAAAGCAAGGCAATGAGAAGGGTTGTTTAGTTTTATATCTTGGTTCATGCATGACATTCATTTTTTTTCAGTCCATTCAGTATATAGTTCCTCTGCAGGTATAAAAAGACTTCTTCATATAAGAATTTAAACTAATTTTCTCACTCTGCTTTTTCTTAAAATTCCAGTAAATCCTCAGGTCTGGGGCAGTAGTATTCCCACAGTTGACATTCCTGTAGAAGAAATACCTCTTGGTTGAAGACTGCCCGTTAAATTTGCTTGATTCCTCCAAGGTTGACATGCACAAAGCAAGATTCTATTTTCTTTCTAGAGAAAGTCTTTCTCACCTCTGTTTTTTTCTTCTCTAATAATAGGTTACTTACATATATCCGTGTTCAAAAGAATTCATGAAGAAGGCATTAGTAATGCTATTTATTTAAAGCTTTTGCATAATTTTTATTAGAGAATTTGTATTATCATTCTCCCACCTGGTCTACTATAACTGTTCACTCTTTAATTCCTGAATTATTTTTGTTGCTGAAGCATCTAAAGTGGAAGTAGATCTCATTAACTCTGGAGAAGAAAATATGTTGATCTCATAGGCAAGAGGTGGAAGTTCTAATCTCAGCTCTGATAGTAACTTACTCTGTGATCTTGGGCAGGTTGTTTATTTGCCTTATTTACCACATCTATAAAGAAACAATTTTATTGTTGAAGATGGTGGTGTGATGGTGGTGGTGGTGATATGTCCTTGTTGTCAGTATAGGTTCATTGTGCTCTCTCAATGCACTGACACTATGTACTAAGCACTTGGAAAGTGTTGTCTCAGTTTCTCCTAATAGCAGCCTTATAAGAAAGACGCTATTATCTTTGCATTAGATGAAAAAATTCAGACTTGGCGTATTTGAATAATTTTCCTGGACAGTTGGAAGAACGATCAGCCTACATCTATTCTCACTTTTTAGCCAGTTCTTATAAAGATCACACTATGGATGGCCTTATATTGACAGCGAGTAAACAAGACTTTGGAGATGAAAGAAGGCAAGATGTGTATTTCTTTGTTTCTAATTGTTCATTTAGAACTGTTATTAGAAGCTAACAGCTTACTTTCTAGAGGCTCCTGAATAGTTTATTTTTAGGGTCTGGTCTCCTTTATCATTTCTCAAAAAATACTCTCACTCTCTGCCTTCAAAAGAAAAAATAATACTAAAACCACAGTCTGAAAATGTTAAAGTTCAGCCTCCTTATTTAAGAAGTGTTTGCTCAGAATTTCTCTGTAGATCTGAAGGTTGCAGCTCCAATTGTGCTTTTCCTGACAAGTTATCGCTGAAGTGCCCTTCAGTGGAAACCTTTTGATGCCTTACTGCTTGGCTTGTCCTTTTAAGTAATCAAAGCTAATTCTAGTCATGCTTATGCAGAAGATCTTTTCCCAAGATGGCAAAGGAACAATGTCATATCTTCTAAGAAGAGCAATAGAAGGAGCTCACCCCTATTTATGTAAATTTGTGTTTTCTATGTAACATTCCCTAAGATGCAGGGAGATAGTGACCCCTATGTCCAGTGTGTGTATGAGAACATGTACTCATTTCCTGAGCATTTTGATATCTGCAGTTGGGTTTTTTTGCCATTTAATGGGTTTCATATTTTTCATATGTATAGACATATGAAGAATAGTTTTATTGATATTAATTATATATATCTCTCAGTATAAAAAACTATTATTGTTTCACTCAGAGACATAGAAAAAGTGGTTGGTAAGAGAAGAGGTTTTGAGCAAGAAATACCTAAATTTAAATCCTAATCCTCAGTAGCTCTCTACCTTTGGTCATGATATTTAATCTCTCTTACATTATTGTTGTACATGCTGTGTTTTTAAAATGTCAGAACCAAGTGGTTTGTCAGAAATTTTATCTCTTCCTTAATCTGGTAATTAAAGCTGTCATTTTATGGGTTAGTCAGTTGTAAATAATCAAAAAGCTCTAAAAATTCTCTAAGATGTGGTACTATAATAATCTCAGTTTTATTAAATAATGTTAATATACAATTAAATCAGTATTTTAAATATTTACCTTTTCTTCAATCATTTCCACTTCAAACAGCGTAAGAAGTACTTTCTTCTCCCCACCTATCTCACCTCCTTAATATAATGAAAATAGCACCAACCCCAATGTCACATGGATTCTCCTTCAAAGTCTGTCACAGTATAATGATCAAATCACAAGAAAGTCCATGACATTTTACACCTCATTTATAAAAAGTAAGAAATTGCGTGCATTGATTTTTAAGATCTCCAGTAGCACAAGAGTTTTGTATGAATCTGCCGTATTTAACAAACTTTTAACTGCCTTATTGAGATTGGACTGGGTTATTTCTGAATTTCACTAATAAGTGAGTATATTCCAGAATTGCCCACACAGAGATAGATATGCCATCGGAGCTCAATAACTGAATGCTGGCTGGCCGAGGAGCCAGCAAAAGTAGGTTCTGCTCCCAACCCCTGTGCAACTGACAGGCAGTTCTCATATGCAGATTCCTCCGGTAGATAAGGAGAGGGTCGTGCCATGGCTCTCTAAGGTCCCTTTTATGCCTGACATTTTCTGGTTCTGAAAATAATTGATAATGATTGTTAGGTCCCAGAAACATACCTGTGAATGTTGGATTTTGACCAAGAGTGAGTTATGTCGCTCACTAAATTGCATTTAAAAAGGAAACGTGATTGCCCAGATCCCACAGACACTATGTTTTGTTGCACGTGGGGGAGTAACTGAGTTACATAATGCTGAGTTATGTAATGTTCATTCTTCATAGTCAGCCTCAGCAGGGGAACCAGTTCAAGAAAAGCCTCTGGTGTTACTTCATATAAGCTTTTAACACCTAGCCATGGCAGGAATGTTACATGAATTATGGTGACTTAAGCGGGCCTGTGAACTGGGGACAGAAGCTTGCTTTTCATATAAGTGACAGGTTGTAGATCCTCATTTACTAATGAGATTTTTTCTTCGCTGGGGCTTAACAAACCTGAGAAAGAGGGAGATACGGAAGGGGGAGACTTTAGAAAGAGAAAATGTAAATTCAAATTTTGTAGCTATTTCTGACTATCTTTATAGCTTTTTGTGTTTTCATATTAAAGTAGTTTTCTTACTGGAAATATTTTTTTAAACTGAGCTTATTTTCTCCTACAAGACATTAGCCACTCTTATTTTATTCTAGACTGTTTAGGGAACCATTAGGAACATAGCTCACTCGTATCTGTTTCTGTATTATGCAGAACCTGTCCCATGGACAGTCATACTTTATGTCCTGCCTTTGCAACATTGCAGTTGCTTCGTGACTAGACGCACCCCTTTTCTTGCCTACTGGCCCACCAAAGCACTGAAGTATGACTGCAGCATTTACTACATGGCTTTGTAATGGCATATTTGTATGTCATCTCTGCCCTTAGCCTCTGTCCTTCTAGAGAGACAAGGTGGTTTTCTTGTTCCCCGTGGTATTTCCAGTGCCTTGTAGATGTCGATAGAGTAAGCACTCCATTAATACTTAATAAAAGCAAGGTAGCTGCATAGGAAGACACAGAAGGAAGCGTTGTAAACTGCAACTCAGGACTGATTCTAGCTCAAGCTCTGCCTCTGACTCATGGCATGAGCAGCAGACTTGGCCTTTCTGACCAGAAGTCTTGTAATGTGTAGATACTGCTGCGTATACTTGTTAGCATCCTTGTGAATACATGTGAGGTAATGCTTTATATATTTTTTCCTGCACATCTTTAAAAAATTTATGTGCTGAAATAATGGGGATGTGTCACAGTTGGATTGCAGACCTCTAAAGGGGCAGAAACAGAGCTGTTGCCAGTTTCTCTTTAAGGCAGTTCTGTTCTCCTGTCTCATCCATGCAGACCTCTTTCTAGAGGCTTTGCGAATCTGCAGGCTCTTGACATATGGTACTTGTTGTATTAGAGGTCTCACTTTTCTAAATGCTTTTCAGTGGTTTAGGTGGAACTGTGAAAACTACATTCCAAGCGACAGTTTACATATGAAATATTTATCACAGGCCAATAAAAGTATATCCACTGAGTCGACCTGGGAGGGCAAAAGGAAAATTCTGTCCCCGTTAACTCATTTCTTTATTTTAAACATTCCCATCACATTGCAGACTTCTAGGCAATGAAATGAAGGAAAGGCTTTAGGAAAATAAAAATAGCAGGTAGTGCAGGTTGCTCTTTAGAAGGCAAATGGGGGTTCCCAGACCCAGTTCCAGCATGGAAAACAGGGATTCCCCACACCAACAAGCAATTCTTGGATGCCAGCAGAGTGTCCTAAGAATTTAACTGAATTCTGACTCTGTCTACCTAGAGATACAATCAGATTTCACAAGCCCCCACCCCCACACAAACACATTTCAGAAGCCAGCCAGAAGCCCAGGCTTCTGAACAACTGGCTACAGATTGGAGGCTGCATTGACTCCTTCCAACTCAGGATGCTAATCACAAGTTCAGGTTGCTTATTGACTGGCCATAAATCAGATGTTCCCACAATGCCCTTCTTAGATTTGATTAATTTGCTAGAAAAGCTCACAGAACTCAGAAACACATTACTTACTAAGTCACCAGTTTATTATAAAAGGACATCCACATGGAAGAATGCACAAGGCAAGGTGAGTGGGAAGGGACGGGAAGCTTCCATGCCCTCTTCAGGTACTCCACTGTTTCTACATCTCCTTGTGTTCACCAACCTTTAAGTTCTGAGAACCTTGTCCTTTGTGTTTTTATGGAGACTTCATTACATCATATCAATGACTGATTAAATAAGTCGCCACTGACAATCGATTCAGTCTCCAGCCCTTCTTTCTTCCTGGAGCTGGGGAAGGAGACTAGGGGAGAGAAAGTTCCAACTCCCTAATTTTTTGGCTCTAGGAGCAACCAGTCCCCGTCCTTGGGTGCTTCTACAAATCCTCATTAACATAACAAAGGATACACCTTTTCACTCTCAATACTTAGGAAATTCTAAGGATTTTTCAAAGCTCTAAATCAGAAATTGTGGAAGAAGACAAAATATATATATATAAGAAATATGCTGTGGTCATCTTAATGACCAAATATATCTCACAAGTCTCAATGTTGCAGGAGTGAAAACTGAGCGTGCCTTAATTTGAATAAGTGAAGTTGACCTCAGATTCAGAAGATAAAAAGTTCAGAATCAGAAACCCTTAACAGGCCTAACAAGCAGATCAGACTATGCAGGTAGAAAGATCCAATTCCACGGTTTTCTTTTCATCCACACTCATTCATAGAACAGTGCCTGATCAACATGGTATGTCTTAGCAGAGCTTGGATGAAAGTTTCTTTAGATTTCTATAATACTTACCTCAGAGAATCTAATTCCTGAGCATTATTGAATGTCCACTAGAATGATATACCCAAGTAAGGGTAAAGGGGGCTAAAACAAGTTCTCTGTGTTTGGAGAACTTGTTTTCTAATGACAGATAAAGGGCAGACCTCACATGTACATTCTAACACACGCCTACACAGAGGTAGACAAGTAGTGAGATTTGCACATGTGGTTTCTTAGTTTATTTGAGTTTTTTTATTCTTGTCTCCTTAAGGACAAGGACTGTGTTTATCCCCACACCTAAGACACCCTGGTGGTGTACACCCTGATGGTGCTTAGAAAAAGTTGCTAAATGAATTATGCACTTTAATTTTGAAGGGCTGAATTATATATACTGAATTTCTTAGTAGTGGCTCCATGTCACTCTATTTATAAATTAATTTTTATCAGCAAAGCTAAAAGTCTTACTTGAGCTAACAAAATTTTATTCATAACATGGAGCAATAATTAGAACCATACCCAATTGTAGTAGTTCTCTCTCTGGAGGCAAATGCTAGCCCTGGCATTCATATGACCTTATGACAGTCTATTTATATTTTCTTGAAGGAATTGCTCAAAGCCATGCTGGAAAGGCCTATTAAAGTAAGTCAGTCTTAGCCAAAGATTTGAACAAAAAAGATACTTCGCCAAATTAGACTATGTGTTCCTTCCTTTGCCTATGTCTTCCTTTGGCAGCCTCTTGAGATAGAAGGTTCATATTCCTCATATTTATATGTGAGGGAAATCAGCCTGTTCATGACAGGTGGAGAATCAAAGGCAACTCCAAGGAACCAAGTACCGCATAATGAGTCAGGCTCCACCTGCCTCTCTGGTCAGTTCTCCAGAGCTTTATGGAATGCAGGTGTTGTCAACATGAAGAGCCTCAGTATGATGTAACTTGCTCACCTTTACGCTGTGGAAGAATTCTGTGTGATTTTCAAACATGCCTGAAAATGTAGGAAGATCAAATGTGGTAATGTTCTTGCCAAGGTGCTTTATTTAAACAAATCCATTATAAAAATTTAGATTACCAAGAAAATGTAGAGGTTTTTGAGCACCTGTGAACACAAATTCTGGTATGGTTATTCACTGACTATGGAGATTAAAGGGGCTAACGTTTCATTATCTCCTACTGTATGTTACGTGCTACAGGCATGGATCACACCATTTACAGCTACTCTGCAATTTCCTCATTTTACAAGTAAGCACTGAGCCTCCAAGAAATTAAGAAACCGGCTCAGAAAACTTAAGGAGCTTGAGATTCCATGAAGCCAATATTGGTTGAAAACAGAATCTGAGCAGAGGTCTTCATCACCATACCATGTTACCTCTCAATAAGAGCCTTTAATTGCATTAATAAAATGAAGTTTATAAAAATTTGATTTATACTTTTGTAGCTTTAGAAACCCCTTTCACCTAAGAGCCAGTGAGTTCTCAAAGTCAAGGCATGGGTTTCTAGGGATGACACCCACAGCCCTAGGACTCCTGAATTCCATGCCCTGGATCCTTGGGTGTACACAGAGAGAAATGAGGTGCAGTGAACCCCCACCCTCAGAGCTCTTTACTGCTGCCTGGGTCTGAAAGACAGTGTTCCCTCTGTAGGCAGCAAACATTAGCTATGGAGATGGTCCTGGAGGCCAGACCCGGAGCTGAGCAGAAGGCTGACCAGTGAAATAACTCACTCAGAAGAACAGTCAGTCCATCTACCTACTAGTTGATGGCCATATGAGGCTTTGATGTGTTTTCCAGCCATTGTCAGGGATTTAAAGTTTTTGGCTGGATAGGGAAGAGCATGTGTACCTCTCTGTGCACTTGTATACACAGGACTTTTTAAGCATAAAGTACCAAGGTTTGCCAGATTGCTTGTACCCCTGCCTTGACAGTAAAAGGAAACTAGTGCATTTCATATCATATATCTATGTTTAGTCATTTATTCACCTCAGATACTTTAAATCATGCACGAGTGAAGTTTTTCACTACCTGAGCACTTTGCGATATTTGGAAAGAAAAACTGTAACCAATCTCAAAGCAACTGTGATATGATTCCTCAAGGAAAATAAAATTTTAATCTTAATTTTAAAATGTTTTGTGCCTATATCTTGTAGTACACTTAGAATTTAGTTCAACTCAAGGACCAAAGGCCACATGGCCTTTAATGGGGTCTTAAAAGACAGGACTTTTACCTTATGCTGGCGATTCTCAGCCTTGACTGCACATTAAAACTACCTAAGATGCTTTTGCAAATTCCTATGACCAGGCCACTCCAGACCAATGGAATTAAAGTCCCTGGGGGTGGGACTCAGGCATCAGTATTTTCACTGCTCCCCAGGTGATTACAGTGTGTAACCAAGGTTGAGAACCAGTATACTGAGCTAGAGAGGGCCCCTGAGTGGGCACCCCCACCTGTCACCCTGAACAAAGGGCATGTTCTCCAGAAGGTGAGTCCTGTGGGCAAGTTGTCTTTGATTTTTGTGATTACTGATCTCTGGATCTCTCTAAATTAAACCTTTTTGAATAAGTAATTTGTATTCTATTGTACTTTTACAGAGCTAGACTCTCTTATAAACAGTAAAACTTATTACAACTGAACACTCATTGTGCTAACATCAAGAAAGATAGTGCACACTCCTGATGGTGCTCTTGAGGGTTGGGACTGGTGTTGCAACACAGTACTCTCAATAACCAAGTAGAATAACTAGGCTTAGTGCGAAAAGAAAGGCAGAGACATCTGCTCAGGAGTCTAGTCTTTATCTCAAGGAGAAGTTATTTAACATTCTCTTGCAGGTACTTTTTAGCACACCTGAGGGTTTGCTGCCCATCTATCCAGCACTTCTAGTAGTCACATAAACCCTGGCAAAAAGAATATCCGCAGTGTCCTGTATCTTCATAGACAGCCTTTTCCCAAGTCAGATTTCCAGTGCAGGTAAAATATTCAAGAAGTCATGTACCTTCTTTCCTTTCAGAGAGAATATATGGAAAGAAAAGATTAATAATAGCTATACACCAAGAAAGATATTTGTAAAATGTGTTCATCCCTTCAAGGTGGTTGTTTTGAGTATGCTCTCTACTTTGGTCTGTTTTGAAACTATCTGCAGCCTTCGGCTGCTCTGATTGTCCTCAACATCCACTTTCAGATAACCTTGCAAGCAGCTGGGAGGAGACCAGTGGAAGTATAACAGGGCAAATGTTCTGGGTAGCCGGCCCCGTAACAAATGTTCATACACTGGGCCAAATATTCTAGCACTCAAAGGAACTGGATATTAGAGTTTAAATCAGAGTGGGTTGGCCAGGCTAGTGTACCAAATTTTTCTCAGGTGGTTGTCTGGAAATTTCCCAGTCTAATTTTTCTCAATTCTAGAACCACTCAAGGTTCAGCCCATTGATAACTCTCTCAAACAGTTTCCATCTAGCAGTTCAAGCTGTTCTTTCCTAGTGAAAGTCAATAACTGTATATTTTACTAGGTCATGTGTTACTCAACTTGCTAGAACATTCAATGTATACCTTTTTTCTTTAACAGCTTTACTGAGATACACCATACCGTACCATAAAATTTACCGGGTAAAATGTACAACTCAATGTTTTTTAGTATATTCACAGAATTGTGCAACCATCACCATAGTCATTTTTAGAACATTGATCACTCTAAAAAGAAACACCATACCCATTAACAGTGACCCCATTTTCTCCCAACCCATTTTCCCCCAGCCCTTGAAAACTACCAATCTACTTTATGTCTCTATGGATTTACCTATTCTGGAGGTTTCATTATAGTGGAATTTAAATTTGTTACTGACTTTTTTACTTAACACAATGTTTGCAAGGTTCATCCATGTCGTAGCATGTATTGATACTTCATTCTTTTTAATACCAAATAACATTCCATTGTATAAATATGTCACATTTTATTCATTTATTCATTTGTTGATGAACATTTGGGTTGTTTCCACCTGCTCGCTATTATGAATGATGCTGTTGTGAACATTTGTGTACAGATTTTTCTGTGGACATTATGTTTCCATTTCTCTTGGACATATACCTAGGAGTGGAATTGCTGGGTCATATGGTAACTACTTAACTGTTCAAGGAACTGCCAAACTGTTTTCTAAAGTAGCTGCTCCATTGTACATTATTATCAGCAGTGTATAAGGGTTCTGATTTTGCCACATTCTTGCAAACATTTGTTATTATTTGTTATTTGATTATAGCCAACCCAGTGGATAGGAAATGATATAGTGTATACCTTTATACATAAAAACAACCAGGTTTAATTTTTTTTTTTTACTTATTTATTTTGTTCACATGAACCTCAGACCACTCCTTTTCTAGATCTAAACTCCATTTTCTGTAGGTTGAGCATCAGTTCAAGCCTCTGCTGACTATACAGTCCTCGTAAGGGATGAGTATGGTTTGGCAGTGTAACCTGGATGGCTAGGGGTTCATTCTGACTATCTAAAGCTCTGCATGGGAAACCCTGTCTTTCATTGTACATTGTGGCCCTCCCTGAGCTTTAATTGGAGAGGATGAGCATCTTGGATGGACAAAGGCAAAGTGCTTTGCCTTTCACAGTGCCTCATAGAGTTCTTTCACACAGTAGGTGTTGGTTGATTTTTTTTTAACTCTAGCATCTTCCATGCAAAAATTTAACTGCTATCTCAAAAGCATACACTTCCTTATCACGAAGTCAGTCTTTTTCATGTCCTTATTCTTTACAGATTTGATGTAGTTCACTTCTTAAAACATCATCATTGCTCCTCTCTTTTCATGCAAACTCTGTGTCCAGTAGATATTTGCATTTGAGTGTTTTACCAACACTTGAAACCTATGGCCAAAATTTATTATCTTTCCTTCCTTTTAACCTGATTTTCCTTCACAAATTCTCAGTGCTTCCATTCTCTCAGTAACTTAGGCAGAAATCTACCTTGTCCCCTCTACAAACAGAATGGAGCCTTGATTGTTTATGCCATCCATTGAAAATAAATCTAAAACTCTTTTTATATGCTCCAAAATAGGGTACTTGGGAATATTAGAATATGTTTTAAGATACTACCCTAAATTAGGCTCTGGTGTGGTGTATGCTCTTCACTTATGTGATCAGATCCAGCCAGCTCAGGCATTTAGCACACTCCTTAGCCAGTTTGGTGTATCATGTTCTTTGACTGCTCTGGAATAATTTCCTTTCCTGTCCTGAATCACCAGTAAGCATTCTCGTTTTTTCTGTGAGAATTTACTTGAGGTTCTGTTAGATATTCCTGTTGACTAGGTGCTCATCTGTTTAAATAATCTCACTTTAATGTGAAGCCACCCTTTGTTTCCTACAGCCTAATTTCCCTTGACATTTATAGAGGTTAGATTTGTATTGATGGGCATTACTCTCCAACTGCCTGTGTCAAAGCACTGTGGGAGGCTCATCAATCTTGTGCTTTTTTAATTGACATCAATAATGTGTTTGCATTTATCAATATTTCCTAATTGCTAAGTTATAACATTGGAACTTCTATAATAAATCATGCCCACGGTTATCTTCAGACATTAGGGCTTAAGGTTTTTGTCAATATTTTGATATATTATAAATTGTTGTTATGAGGATTTTTTCCCTAGGAGAAAGGAGGAACTGTGCAGCAAGAGACAGAGAATTGAGTCAGTGTCACCAAATCATTCCGGTGAAAATAGAAGAAAGCTATTTCCCAGGCCAGTACAATACATTCCCATAAAGTTCAGTGTCACTGTCTAAATGAATGCTATTGTGTCTCCCCTAAGAGTGATGTGCTGTGCCAAGGCTCTTCTTGAGTAGAAGTTTGAACAGATAGACGGTGAGGACCCCTCTGAAGAAGGAACTGTTATCAGCTCATTTTTCAGAAAAGGAAAACTGAGGTTTTGTGAGCTGAAGTTACTTGCACAGAGTCAGACAGTGACTTTGCATTACTGGAACTCAGACCCAGGTCTGTTGGAGTTCATGGCTGGAATCCCTACCTTTCATGGACAAACTTGACCAAACCCAAAGGAGAAGGAGACCCAGGTGCTGAAGGACTGTTAAGCAGTTGAAGCCTTTAGAATGTTTGGTTTGAAAAAGAGACAAACATGAAAGGTCCAGGAGGTCTGTCCTCCTATATCTGAAGGACCATCACATGAATAAGGGTTAGACATTGTCTCCTGTGCATCAAGACAGAAATGAAGCCAGTCCCCTGACTTGGTGAGAGGCAGTGTTGTACAGTAGTTATGAGTACGGACTCAAAAGCCACACTGCTCCTAGCAAATCCAACCACAGCCACTCACCATTCTACAAATTGAGATACAAGCTGTCATTCTAATAAGTACACGCATACCTCGGTTCAGTGTCAGACCACTGCAGTACAGTGAGTCACATGAATTTTTTGTCTCACAGTACATATAAAAGTTATGTTTATACTATACTGTAGTCCATTAAGTGTGCAACAGCATTATGTGTTTTAAAAATGTACATGCCTTAATTTAAAACTTTTATTTGTTAAAAAAAAAAGAAGAAGAAGAAGAAGAAGGCTAATCATCATCTGGGCCTTCAGTGAGTCATAGTGTTTTTGCTGGTGGTAAGTCTTGCCTCAGTGTTGCTGAAAATGCAGTGCCTGCGATGCATAGTAAAGAGAAGTGCAGTCAGATGAGGCCTGTGGTGGTGAGGCTGTGAGGGATTCCTGTTATTTGTTGATAAGAAAGACTTATGGTCACATCTTGGATTTGCAGTTCTAGATAGAATTGGAGTGTTTTATATTCATAATCATTTCCTGAAGCTTCTCCTATAATCCTCACTACACAGTGAATGCTACACCTCTCCTAATTAATAACTCGCTCTTGTTTGTACTCCATAACAAAAATGCTGGTAAATATAGGATTATGGACATTTTTAGACTAGCACTTAGGGTTTGAATTTTTCCTGATCAGAGTTATATCAATTCAGTTGTTGTAATTTAACTGATTTAAGGTTTAGAAAACTGATTTTAAAATCTTAGACTGATCAATCCATACCAATATATCTTTCTCATTTTAGATCTTAAGGAGATATTATAATAAGGGACCCCATATTTTGACTCTTGAGACTCTAACCCAGGAACATCCCCACAGAGGGAATGGCAAACTAGACATTTTTTAATCTTTATTTTTGTTGAGATGGAACATAATACCAGTGCATTCTCAGCAGCCTTCACTCCTCAGTGAAGGAGTGAAGATTGAGATTTTGAATTCACTAAATCAACAGCTGACCTTCTACTTTACCATTAAAATAGGAATTTTAACTTACACTGTCTGTTTTATTCCCTCCAAGTACTCATCTTGAACAGCTGAGACATGGCACAGAGGTTTCCAGCTGTATTACGTCCCAGGAAAGTCTGACTCCAAATGCTTCTATAGATATCAGAGGAAGATGACTGATTAAAAATGTTTTCTGGAATTAGGTGTTTTCAGTTACATGAGAGATGGTCCAGTTATCATACTGTGCTTGTGTGTATTTGCATGCATATATTTAGGGAGATTTAAAAAATAACATTGCCATTGAATTTTTAGTGTCAGATCCTATTAGAGCCTTCACCGTCAATTGATTTCTCATTAATATCGTTCAGAACAGAGATGGTACTTACTATAGAATGCCAAATAAATTTTCTTCTAAATGGGTTTTTCCTAAGCAGAGTTACATTGTGTTAAAATACATCTATGTATAAAGAGAGTATTTAGAAATCATAACAATTAAAGAATGTTGAGTATTCTCCGTATGAAAATACTGTTTAAAAAAAAAAAACATCAAGGAAATCAATTACTTTGAGTCTGTTAAGGAATTTACTGTGACTCCAGTACTATCTACTCTTTGAGCTTAGTGTAATACTTTATTATCCCAAAATGAACTCAGAACTGACTCCAGGAAAATCCTATGAAAGAATAAAAGCGAGGAAGAATGTGGTCCCTCTGTGTGAAATTTCAGGTAAATTAGAAAGCAAAAGACTGAACTCAATTCTGGTTCTGCCATTAAATCTCTAAAGGACTTTAGAAAAATAATATAAATTCTCTGTTTCCATCTATAAGGTGAAGATGCCAATATCAGTCTACTTTTTTAGCTCAAGAAAAACATTCTTTGAGTCAGATCCACTTCTGTTGTTTAAAGAATTTATTGAACACAATAGTACTCTAATGAAAATGCCTAGATTTGGAGCAGTAGTGATTAGTTTCATAGATTAAATTAAGCATGTATTGATTTCTTAGACATGTAGTTTAGCCATTTTGGGGGGCTGAGAGTTTGTGAGTGTGTTTTTTGGACTCTTCATAACTGTCATTGCTAACCATTGTAGACAAATTCAAAATCTCTTTAAGGAAAGTTGTGATAATCAACAGAATTGAGTTATAAATAGCATGGAATAATGTAAAGCTTCATGGTCCCTAATGCCTAGGATTTACATCTGACATAAGTTCATGTCAAAAGATAGGGGCTGGGCGCTTGTTGGTCCTCAGACACTGTAATGGAGAGGGAGAAACTTTAAGTCAAAAGATGTGCTCTCTAATCCTAGGTTGTAATCTTAGGCTAACCACTTAATTTCTCTGAAACACAGTAAAAATTGTCAAATCGAAATAGGATATTAATGTTTTGTAATCTAAAAAGCAAGAGTCAGGTAATAATTATATATAATAGGGCACTGGAAAACTGCGAGAGTTCTATAAATGATCAAACAACATTTATTGAGCACTTACTTTGTACTAAGCTCTATGCTAAATGATGTACATGCACTTTTCATTTAATTTTCCATTCAGTACTATAAGATGAGGAAACTAAAGGTTAGAGTAGTTAATTAATATACCCACCATCATTCTAATAAGTAAGGGAGCCAGGATTCACATTCATACTGCGAGCCAAAGGTCTTAAACACTCCTTAATATGATTATCATGATCATGTTAAAATGAAGAACAGAAAATACAACCAACAGTGTCCCTTTGATTTACAAGTTGGGTAACTAGATCTTTTTCTCATTCACATTAATTTGCTAGTAATTTTTTTATCAAAATAATATATTCTCCAAATAAAAACCTTTAAAGGCAAAAAGAAAGTTCTTTTCACCCTCTTCTCCTTACTCTAAATCTCATTTCCCACATTAAGATTCTCAAATTTCCTATACAAATTTCCTATACAAATCTCTACAAATTTCCTATACATTTAGAGACAGTGTGTGTATATCTACTCTTCTTTGTTTAGCTCAGTGATATTACACTATAAATACTCCTTTATAGCTTCTTTTTTCCTACCTGACACAACCTATCTTGTACACTTTCCCATATCAGAACAAATAACCTTTCTCTTTTTAATGGCTGAATAGTATTCCATAGTATGGCTATTTTGTAATTTAACCAACCCTTAATGGTGCCCATCTACATTGATCCCAGCTTTTTTCCATTATTAGTAGTGTAGTAGTAGACATCCTGGTACCTTTGTCTTTGTGTAGGATAAAGACATATAGGTAGACAAGCTGAGTCAAGGGTATGGGCATTGAAAATGTAGACCTAACATTACCACATTGCCCAGCAGTTTTGATCCCAGCAATCTTGTCTTTGCCTTCACTCTTTAGTCCTCAGAATATCAGATGTTTTCATTTCTATCAATCCAGTTTGTAAAAGGTGGCATCTCTTTAGTTATATGGGTCAAATTGAAGATAGGTAATACATATTAACATAAGTGATTCAATATTTATTCACTATCTTATTTTTTGTCATAGTTATCACAAATATATTTTCCCCATTGTCATTTATTTTTTGGCCTTGTCTATTTTTTGTAATGTGGAAGATTTTAATTTTTATATAGTTACGTTTTACTTCATTGCCTTAAAATTTTACATCATGCTAAATTCCCACTCCAAGATTACATAAATTCTCTTGTATTTTTTTTCTGGTGCTTTTATGAGTATTTTTTCATGTTTAATTTTTGATGCATTTAGAATTTATTTTGGTATTAGGATTGGAGGTAGAGGTTCAACTTAACTTTTTCCAAAATAACAACCCCAATTCATTGAATCAGTAGACTTTCATCTGAATCAAACTTACCAGACCAGAAAAATCTTCAGTTCCCTCCACTTTACCTCATAAAGAAGCTACCATTATTTTTACCAAAGTTACTGGTTCTGCTTTGCTCTCAGTTACATCAGTTTTCTCCTCTGGAACTCTGCTAATCCTGCTTCTTCAGTCATCTGCTCTCCTAAACCTTCACCCTTCCCTCTATACTGACTCCACTGCATTCTCCTTAAAGCACATCCCAGTCTTCCACATCCAGAAATACTTTGGCTTCTTTGCTTCTGGGTCAAGCTCCTGTCCAGCTCTTTTTCCTTCGCTTCTTGCACTCAAAAGCATCACACTTTCATGTAAACTGTATCCAAGCTGTACCGAAACAGTTCTTGCAAAGATAACCGGGTTCCTAATTGCCACAAACAACATGTATGCCCTCATCCAATTAGATGTCTCGGCAGCATCTGATCATTCTGACTGGCCGCTCCTAGAGATCTTCTAAGCTTTTGGTGTCTCACTCCTCACTCTTGCCTTCCTCTCCCGCCAGTCCTATCCCAGTCTCCTTTGCTGCCCCTCCTCCTCTGTCCCTGTAGAACAGAGCTGCCTCCAGTTTCCATCAGCAGCCACTTTCTTTCCCTGTGATTGCATATACCACCATAACATGTCTGTCCCCTTGAGGATGACTCTTAAATCTGTCTTCAGTCCTTACATCTCACCTGACATAGACATAGAAACCAGATAAGCCTTTGTTTAGATCTCAGCCTTTTGACTTACCAGCCATGTGATCCTTGGTAAGCCACTCACTGTCTGTCAGCCTCCTTGTGGGTCTGTCTCTCCTCCTAAACTCTGGGTTTCTTAGTAGGTAGTAATGTTTTGTATTGTGTTTTATATTGTATTGGATTTCACCTTGTCAAGGGCCTGCTTTGTGTCAGGTATTGTTCTGTGGACTTTATGTAGCTCATCTCTGACAAAGTAGGTATATGTTTGTATTCACTTTTTATTTTATCTTAGCTATTTGAAGCCAAAACCCTGTCTGTTGGTAAGTCTCTAGAAGCTTAGACTCTATCTGAAAAGCAAACTGTGTTCTCCTGGGCAAATGCCCTTTTCAGCCGTTTTTAGTACCTGTGTTCTTTCCCTCCACTATGTTGCCTCCTGGGCACAAGCTTTCCGTCCCCACCACCACCCAGTCCTGAGCCTGAGACAGGCATTCAGTCATTGTTTAGTCACTCACACAGAGCTTCCTTCATTCATTCACTCATTCATTGAACAAATATCTATTCTTTGTTCCAGACTTTCACCCAGACTCTAGAAATTCAGTGGTGTTAAGACACACTCAGCCCTCGGCACAGGAGGTGAGGAGAAAGAGAACACGTAGAAGTTAGCCAGGTGAAGGCAAGGCCATTAGTGATGAGATGTACTGATTGTAGAGATAAGTAGGAGCCAGAGACCTTGCATCCCATACTTGGGCTTTACCCTGAGGGAGGGGCCCTTCACAGTTTCATTGGAGTTGCAGCTTTCCTACTTTCAGCTCCCTGTTTTTCTGCTAAAATCCACACTCTTTATTTATTGCCCTCTGAAAGCACCTTAAGAGCAAAGACTCTTTCTTTAATACTAGAACCCAGAATGATGACTTGATCCACAGAAAGTGCTCAACAGGGTTTGGTAGGTGAATGAGTATAATGTTAGAATGCAGGGTATGTGATCAAAAGAGGGTTCTTTTCCTTTAAAGGAATTGAACTCAAATTATTTTTATCTTGTTTATTTTCTTTGGAGGACCAGACCCATTTTCCACCATCTGGTTTAAATTAGTTTATTAAAATGTTAATAAGGTTAGTCTTTATAAAATATAAGCAATTCCTTTTTGTTTCATAGGATTTTTAACAGCATCTCTGCAGAGTAATAGCAAGCCTTAATAGGGTTGTGAACACTGATTTGTTTAATATCTGTTGCCTTCTAAAAGGGAATAAAGAAATTATAAGTTTTTTCTTTAAAGAGATAGCTCTTTTAAAGAAGGGAAAACTATCCAGTTATAAGTTTGAGCCCATTTATTGTGAAATTCCATGCCACTCACCATTTGTATCCTACTTTAGATTTTTGGAATTTGTTCATCCTAAGACACAGCACCTATAATGTGGATATTTAAGAATATGAAAAATCATTTGTCTTCAATGCAGTTAAGTCTGAAGACAAGAAAATAGGTTAGATTACCCTCTTAATTTCTTCCATAAATGCTTTTGCTACACAAGAAAATAAGACTTTTTTTTTTATTCTGAACAACTCAACAGAGCTTTAAATAAGATCTAGGATATCTTATTTAGTTGTCAGATTCTTTTTCATGCCTATTTTGTGTATTTCTAGTTACAGAGTCCAAACATGAGAAATAACTGTGTCTATACCACATACTTGTTTTGGATCTGATGAGAGAAAAGAGGAGAGTGAGAGTAGAGAGAAATGAGGTCTGATGTGAAACTCAGAATAGGACATTGTGTAGGCTTAGCAGAATCACTCATTAGTAGGCTCATTCTCCAGAAATTTTTAACAGCTGGGATCTCTATTATGTTCGTAGTTGTTGATCCCTTTTGGATGAGAAAGCTTTGCTTCACTAAATAATAGTTCCAAGTATAGTAATAATAATAATAGCAGCAGCCATTTATTGTTGTGTGTCTTATATGCCAGATACCATATAACCTGTTTCCACTAAGGTTAAAAAAAGAGTGACGTATGCCACTCAAAGCTGCAGAATCCCACATTTAATTATTTAAGATTACAGTCCCAGCAGCAGGTAGAAAATGCTATACAAGACTGAAAGCACAGGGAGCCTTTTCTTTATACATCATAAGAAAGAGTGGAAATTAAAAAGCAGCATGTTTTATTTTCTCTCCTTTCTGTGGCCATTACCCATATGTTCTGGATTAGCCAGCTAGAGATCCGATTCCCAAATGACTTTCTAAATAAATGCACATTAACTGTAGGTTAACGTTTCTCCACATGGAGACTAAACCAGGGGAAGAAGGACAGCAAAGAGAAGCCTTTAGTGGTGAAATAATGTATGTGTGTCAGGTACTCTCATTTAGAATCTAAGATTTATGCTTTCATTATACTCTCTACAACTATATATGGCAACTGCTAAATTTTAAAAATAAAGCATACATGCAGACTAAATCTTTTTACAATAAAAATTTCTATAACATAAAATATTTCCACTCTTAGGTTATGGCCTCCTTGAAAATTGATGCATTTCATCTAAAGAATATAGAAGGTCCATTGATGTCAAGCAAATGTGATTTGACTAGTAATTTAAGTTACTGGTTACTATACTCTATCACACTAGTTATAACGGTTGTTCTCAACGGTGATTCTCGAACAAGGGTCACATATCAGAACCACCTCTGTAAAATACACATGCTCAAGCTTGGAGTTCTGAACACTTGGGCACTCCTAGTTAAAGTCATGGGTCTAGACCACTAAAGAGACATGCATGATATACCTCTAAAGTGTCTAGTGCCTTTTAATGTCCCAGGGGCTTAGGGCCATGAATAAATTTATTCTCAATTTAATGATCTACTTGTTAATCTTATATATCCAATAATTGAAACTTAAAATGAATCTTTACTAAGCATTTAAGCATTAATTAAAAGCTAAACTATATTTCCTTAACCAATTTCAAAAGCAGTTACTAATCTAAATATAGCTGCTTCTTTTAAACTCTCCAAATACCTTAAAGAGTAGCTTAAAAATGCAAAAATAGTCATTACGAAACCAATGACTACACTTATATTTAAACCGGAAATATCAACACTGTTGATTTAATTAAAGTCTTAATTACTTCTACACAACATTCCAGAAGTTTAGAAATGTCACATTAATTAATACCTGTCTCAGTTTTAATAAGAGGAAAAGAATACCCGAGTTTACAGACTAGTAATTTGTTTCCCTGACTGGGAAACAGATTACCACCTGTTTCCCAGTCAGGACACTGGTCACCAATCTGAGCTCCCTGTATATGGTTAAAGTTCACATGTTACATTAATGCGATTTTGTGGGGGGCAGGGAGCCTTTGTTCATTAGGAATGCTATTAGCAATAAGGGGACAACGAAGATCCACGTGAAAGAAGGAAATGATCTCTTGGAGACATACTGAGTCTACGATGCCGGCATAGTAAATTCTGGGTTCATCCAACAAACAGTTAAAAATGCATACCTAGAGCTCAGAAGCCAATTAGAACAGGAGACTCAAGTTTGGAAGTCATCTGATTAGTGGTGAAACCCTAAGATGGGGCTGTATTGCCTAGAAGGAGCATTCAACTAGAGAGAAGAGGCAATGAGTATTCAGAAGAGTTTCAAGGCATGATGTTTTCCTCTGTCTGTTACTTATAGAGCACTCAGCAGGAAGCCTTCTGGGAAGAGATGGTCGAGGGTCACTTGTAATTCTGAGAACTATTTCAATGGGAGAGAACAGAATTCCCAGAGCAACCTAGTAGTCCAGAGGCAGAAGCACCAAAGGTGGAAGAGAAATTTGATAGCAAAGAACAGGAGAGAACAGAACTGTTTAAGAATTTGAGGAATGGGTAGAAGAGTCTGTCTTAGATTGTTTTTGTTTTTTTTTGGGGGGGTGTTATTTTTTTGTTTTGTCTTTTTGGATTTTTTAAGGATGTAAAGATTTTATGTTTTTTTGACTAAGAGGAAGGAGCCAATGTAAAAGAAATCATCGAAGACACAATAAAGAGTAGGGAAAAAAACTTAATGAAGCAAGGTCCAAGAGCAACCAAGGGAAAGTGTGTTTTCCTAAAGGAATCTCAAATAGTGTTAGAGAGGGAAGGAGAATAGAATAGATAAAAAGACATGTAGGACAATTCGGAGGCAAAGAAGAAGTTTAAGAAGCTCACATTTTCTTCTTTCCTGCTTTGTGTTGGGGGCTGTTTAAAATCTTGTAATTACGTAATCAAATATAGCAATAATTTATTTTATCTTCATTTTTCTTGACGTGAAAATTCTTACATGGTCCCTGTCCTTTTAAAACATGTAAAGAGCAAAACTCTGTATGAAGTTTGGGTTGTAGGATTGAGAAATGTAGCTTAAGAAAAGATTCGTTACAGCAGATATAAAGAAAGTGAATGGAGCCCATTAAGAATGGGTATAAGGATAACTGCAACAGGGATGACAAAGTTAAAGTTGAATCAGCAAGAACAGTCAGTCCTGTTTTGCAACATCTAGGAGCAGAGGGGGGAGTTTTGTTCCATCTCCCCAGATGGGATTGGCAAGGAGAATGCAGTAGTAGAAGTCTTTTGAAGCAAGGTTTCCCATGTCACCAGTCCCTAGCTGAGCAGTGCAGCTATGAGGCTAAAAGGGGCAGGTGGACTATGAGAATGGGAAGGACCAATCAACTGTGGAACACATTGAGGAGGAAGAAGAAGCTCAGGAATGACAGATTTAAAAAAAGCAGAAGGATGGGAGGTTGAATGAAGGTCTGGGTCTTGGATATGTCAGTAAGATGCAAGCTGCAACATACATAAGGGTAGGTAGGTGATGTTAGGGAGGTGGTGAGAATCCTTAGATTTGAGGATAATGTGTATAAACCAGGATGTTTGCAAGGTTAGCAACATAGATACTAAAAGACCTAAAAATGCTGGCAGAGAAATGAATATACAGGAAAACTGAGCTAGGTAGCAAAATCATCAAAGGAAGGAAATCAGTAGATAACAGCTACAAGTTTGGGAAGAGGATCAGGACTGCCACAGTGTACACCTGAACCCTGCCATACTTGGTAGTCCCGGAGAAGGTGGAGTAAGCAGGTGTTATAAATTTCAGAAGAATCCAGAGGTTTTATAAGAGCCTCTAGGATTAGAGGCTTTCTAGATTTCATCAGTAACCATCTCCTGGAAGATGCTAGTATTCTCAGGTTAGCCCAGTAAGCAAATCTACTTACCTAACTGATTCATCAATTGTGATTTTTGTATTGACACTTAGCTTATTTATTTCTGTCTGAGAAACATGAATGGCAACATTTTAGTGCATTAATTATGTATATGATTTCTCTAAGCCCAATTGGCTAAGAAGCAGAACTTTCGTAATTAGCTATATAAAATTGAAGAAAGATTGGCTTAGATTTTATATTTTGACTCTTCTCAGTATTTTTTAGAATTTAAACTTGTCCTAGGCATGCTATCTGTTTAAAAGAAAGGAAAGAAAAAATATATATTTATTTTCCTTGATTTAATATTTGAGACTTTAGAACTACCAATCATAACTGTAAAAACAATAAAAATTTTATAGGAAAATAGACCAATAAAAGATTTAAGAAATCTAAAGCTTTATCTTTCTTTCTTCCCTCCCTGAAGTAAATCATTAACTAAGTTTAAATAAGCTCTTCCTGAGAAGAAATTTCCCAATGACACCAAACAGGGTGAAGCAAACTGGATGAGCTTCATGTTCATTTTTGTAACTCGAGTCTTTGTGAAAACATCCCCGTTGCAATACATGTCCCTTGAGTTCTATTCATTATCACCTCTGGGCGAAGCCAAGAGTGGAGAGAGATGGATAAATTTCTCATTTTAACCACAATCATTGATTTTAAAGGTGACACTCCTTAGTACTATGGCTCATGTCCTGGAGGAGTGAAATTAATGGTTTTTCTCTAATAGAGGTGAAATTTTAATGATTTTTTTCAATATTCTGTAACACTTTCATTGCTCCCTGAATAGATGCATTGTAAGATCTAAACACAGGGTGCTGCTAGTAGGAGACTCTTTACTCTCCCTTTAACTTCCAGAAAAGGAAGAAGCCAGGAATATTCCCAAAGAATCTACTGTGGAAAACATCAGGTCTGATGATAGAGAGCGGAAGAGAGGAGATGGCTTTCTCCAGTTCGTGTACTGCATCACAGTTGTTTTCTCACAGAACCCTGGAGCTCAAGGCCAGAAGTGACGTTAATGGTCACCAGGACCTTCCTCCTTGACCCCAGTTTACTCCATGCCTCGGAATAGGTTCTTAAGTCTGTAGTTTCTGATATCCTTATTCCACAGTAACCAGTACTGCCAGGAATCTGCCCATTATCTCCAGGACAACTTCCTACTGAAAGCAACTCTGAAAGTAGGTGGCTCATTACTTTAAGATATGCTTTTTATCAGATGAATTTTTTTTTTTGCATATGTATTTAAACATGAGCCCTACACTCAGAAAATTGGTCCAGAGAAGGTGACTATCCCATAAAATTTGCAAATGAAAATTGATCACTCTTGCATTCATTAACTGCTCTTTTCAATAACGTCAGTTAGTGGAATTTCAAACATGTTAATATAGTTAATTTAAAGGGGAAGGATTGCAGTTTTAAACATTATATTTAACTCTTTATAAATGTGGCATCTTTAATGCTGCTAGTTGTTATTCTAAGACTGATTCATTAGCCCTACACATCTTGGGTACATACCTGAAAATACTGCTACCCAGGTTCGAGCCTTGGGCCATCTCAAGGAGTAGCTTAAGAGAACCTTGCAGACAGAAGGTTCCAGTTCCTTGAGCAATGCCCAGAGCATAGCTCCATATACAACATGTGTGACAGTGTTGATATGTTTAATTGCTGTGTTTGGTATTAACAAACGTGTAATGGCACAGAGCATAAGAAATTTCATTACATCTCTGGCAAATTCACATTGAAAGAAAGAAGGACAGATGGTTGAAAACAGCCATAAAATATTCTATTACATGTCAGCAAAAAATCATTAGACAGTAGTTAAAGAGATGTTATTAATGGATAAGATTCACTTGGGGAGTCATGATTCCAGAATGCACATTAAAGCAAAGATACTTCTGGTATTTTTAATGTAATCAGGGCCAAAGACAAACATGTCTTTCTATGTAATTAGAAAATAGATTTATTGACAGTAAGGAAGTTGTTATGCAGCCTGGCTCCACACGATTTTGGGAAATTACTGTCTTTATCTTCTAACACCAAGACAAAACATAACTGTGAGTATAAGCCCTATAGGTCACTGAAATAATACCATGTTATTTTATTGATATATTCTGGGGAGATAAAGAAGGGGCAAAATTATTATTTCTGAAAATCATCAAAAGCTCATTTTTAAAAAGCCATACACAGCTAATTTGTGAGCTATGAATGAATAATTTTAATTTCACAAGTGTTTTAACATGTCCCTTTTGAATTAAAACAAATGTCAGCATTTTGACTTTGTGAGCATGAGAATGACTTTAGTGTATGTTTTATGTCTGTATGACAAACAGCATACTGTCTATAAGATAATGGAGAGTTTTTTAGGCCAGGTGCTGTAATTTGGTGTGGTCCCCACTCGCAGAGCACAACTTTCAGCCCTGCAGGTCCAGAATGTCAGAATTACCAGACAATCAGAGCTTGGGAAGAGAGGCTTTCTCCTTAGGGCCTCTCCCGTTGCTAAACAGGGTCAGGGCAGCCATGTGAATTTAGCATCAAAGCAAAAGGAATGAATGGACATGTTCATGACCTGAGATTGTAGTTCTTAGATAGTCCAGGGCTTCTTCTCGCTCAAAGTGTTTGAAAATGCTCTTTTCTCAGCTCTTTTTCTGGGCTTTTGAAAATTGCAGCTCTTCAGATGGTGCTCTTTACAAGGAACAGCCTGCGTTTCAGCATGCTTTCCCGTCATGTCAAAGTGCATAGGTTTGCAGCACATTTTCACTTTTTATCTTTTAAATCAGATGCCAACCTATGGCTTCCAGGTAGGCCGTAATCACTTAGTGTGTCTCCAGAGCCTATTTGGGGTATGGGCAAGAGTTCTTCTATGCAGCCCATGATGCTCACTGTCAGGAGTGCCTTTTCTAAAGTATGTGACCTGGAGCTACAAATACAGACTACGGTCCTGTCAGCATCCCCACAGTGCTGTATGGATATTTCTGTAGGTTTATGGACTCCATTCCAATAAAGTGGTGATTTACAGTGTTCTGTACCAGAAACTGATTACCTCTAAGTAAGTAGGTTTTCCCCCTATTCATAACTCTTTCTATATCCCTTTAACCAAAAAATAATAATAATAAACAATTTAAACATGCTATATAAATCTGCCATATTTGATAAAAATGGGGACGAAATCTCAGCACCTACCATGACAGTGGCATAAAATCCCCACAGTTTGCTCTATCAGAGTTTCCACCACAGAAAAAAAGGTGCTTTGTCATCACTTTGGAGTCTTAAAATGTTGATATACTTGGTTAACAAGCATCAGCAAAATGGTAACAACTGATACTGATTCTTATATTATGGCTGTGGGAAGTTTAAACTTCTAGATTAATTCCTAATTATAAAAATAAGTCTTGGCCCTCTTTTAACATTCATTGTCGGCCCCCCATCCCTATCATTCATTTTTGACATTGGTTTATCTTTCTCAGATAAGAGATATAAACTATGCACTGGAATAAGTCTTTGAAGTGCTAGAGGCCGAACAGCTTTAGAGATTCATTCATACTTGTAATCACAGGAATTGAAGAGATGGAGGGCTCTCATGAAGCAGTGTTTTAGTGTTTTGCCTGAGAAGGAGAGAGGATAAGAGCTAGAGATGGATATAATGTTGATGAATAATTAGGGATTTTGTTGGCATTGGCAGTGTTGGTACACGGTACATATTGCTTTTTGTTACTTGTGTAATTCATAGTTATTGGAATTTTTGAGGGGAGCAAAATTTATAGTTCTTCTATCATGAAACACTATTATTTTCATGTATAGTCTTCTACAATGTTACTTTTGCAAGTAGACACACAGAAATGTATACTTTCATTAATTGGAATCCTACTAATCATTTGTAACTTAATTTTAGGATTTCCTAAATAAAATTAACATACTTTGAAGGCATTAAAAATATTCATGCATCATTTTAAGGTGAACACGTAGGATGCCACTGAGTGTATCACCATCATCTATTTCGCCGGTCCCCAATTCTCTGACCTTTAGATCACTTCCAGTGTTTGCTACTTTAAACAATGCTCTGATGAACATCCTCATGAGTAATATATCTTTTTTCATTTAGCTAGCTGTTCATTTAGGGTAAATTACTGGAAAAAGACTTGATAGGTCAAAATTTATGCCCAACATTAAGAGATTTATACATGCCCAGTTGGGAGGGGAGAGTGCTCATGTTTGTTTTTAACATTCTACTACCATGTTACTACTGTGCTGTGAGATTAGATGTAATGTAGTTATTCAAATGGCCATATTTAAAAGGAATAAATTGAGAAAAGTAGTTTAAACCTAATAGTTTATTAATTATTATTTATACCTAATTTCTTTTGGGATCACAGACCCTTCGTAAATCTAAGCTTTAGATACTCCTCTTGAAAAATGCATGTATATATATAATTTCAAGGGGTTCATCAACTCTTAAACTTAATCCATAGCCTCCAGCTAAGACTTTGGCTTACAGCTACTCCCTGTAATAATTTTGACTTTCATACCAGTTAAGAATGAAGTTAAATTGTTTCTGTTCCAGTCCAGTAAATATTTTATACTCCTGTGTACATGCTCTATTTAATATTAGGCAGTTATAATATAGTATTGAAACTGAGAGTGAAAATCAACCTGCAAAAAGACAGAATGCCACTACTACTCTAGGCTTAAATTTGGCAGTGAATTACCAAAGATTTATTCGAGCTCTTTGGGTGAGACCACATTGTAAATATATAGGATGTGATGTTCACATACTTCACTTAACCTCATCTGTTCATGCATTTATCCTGCTTGAGGATTTATCTAATTGAATGTCCCATTGTCCCATTTGGTGCGACCAAAGCCAAACAAAATTTTTTTCCTCCTAAAGCATGCTCCGCCTCCTTGCATCTAAACATCTATATATGTATCAGTCTTTTCCCTGTCACTCATGTTTGAAACTTTAGATTCTGCTGTAGTCCTCCTTTGTCCAGTGTATTAATCAGGGTTCTTCGTAGAGATACAACCAATAGGACAGACACTCGTGTGTGGGGGGCGGGAAGGGGGGCTGGCACATCCCAAGTTCCGGCTTAGTTCTAGTCCAAGTCTGAAGGCCTGTAAACCAAGATAGCCAATGGTTTTAAATCCAGCCCAAAGGCCAGCAGGCTCAAGACCTAGGAAGAGCCTTTGTGCCAGTTTGAGTCCAAAAGCATTGGGGGGAGGGAGGGCGGGGCAGGGGAGAGCTGATGTTCTTTTAAGATCATAAGGCAGTAAGAATTCTTTTTTACTCAAGGAAGAGTCAGGTTTTTTTGTACTGTTCAGGCCTTCAGCTGATTGGATGAGGCCAACCCACATTATGGAGGACAATCTGCTTTTCTTAGTCTACCAGTTTAAATGTTATTATTTTCCAAAAACACCCTCACAGAAACACCCAGAATAATGTTTGACCAAATAGATGGATACCCTGTAGCCCAGTCAAGTAGACACATAAAAATTAATCATTATGCCCAACATGTCTACTTATTAATTGGTCCCCATCTCCTGTTTGTTCTTCCTGACTTGTGACTCTTTATATCTCTTCTTCTTTCCATCTCCAGTTCTACCTGCTTACTTTAGAACCTTGTCTTAATCCAAGACTGTTGCAGTAATCTCTCAATTGATATTCTTACCTTTATCAAGTGATTCTTAAGCTTTTTACTACTAGTACCCATTTTTTTTTTCTTATGAATCCCAGGTTCTGAGAGAGTTTTGTCTATCAAGCCAGCTGTTTTGCCACTTCTAGTAATCAAAAACGTTTATAGTTGTCAGTAATAATAAGTAGCATTTTGGGAGTGTTTACCATATACCAGGCACTATTCTGGCTTTTATGTAATTGACCTTATTCATATAAATTACCTCTCTATAAAGCAGATACTGTTCCATTCTCACTTTATGATAAGGAAACCCAGGCCTAGGGAGCTCTATAAATAGCCCAGTGTTGCACGGCTAGTAAAACAGCAGAAACAGGAGTCCAGTCCAGGAACTATTAATGCAGAGCCTCTGGCCTTTACCCCACAGGTACAGATTCCAATTCAGTGCTGTGAATAATATGGAACAGTTTGTGTGTCATCCCCAAAAGTTTGTAGAATTCCAAATAAAACCAAAAAGATCAACAGTTATACTCAGTTGTTCCACTTTATCGTGGATCACTATGTTATTTCCATTAGGCATTGTAGAGAAACAGAGGATGTGATATTGGTCTTTACCTTACCCCTTTCTCAGATCTGGAAACCTTTGGCAGGTGGGAATTGTGTAATCTCTTCTCCCTTCAGCCTACACTGTACATCTCAACCAAATGGACCTTTTAAGATTCTGCTTCCTAAGCATATTGAATCGTGTAAGGTTCAGCTCCTTCATTCTGCGCAGTTGTTGTTTGCCAGTCCTCCCAGCCATGACCCTGGGCTCTGGTCATGTTTGTTCCTTGTCTCTGAATATGTCCCTCCACAGCACCTTTTCTGGCCATTCCTTTAAAGCTTATTTCTCTCAAAGCTAGAAATTAGTCTTGGTCTTGGAACTTCCTGTCTCACTCTGGTCATCATCTCTCCTTCTCCCAAACCTAATAGAAGTCACACAACAAATGCAGAGTGCAGGATGATGACCATTTTTTTTTCCTGTGCGCTTACAAAATAGAGAAACGGTTAAAAGGCAAGCAAATAAATTAGCATATAATTATAAATTGTGGATTGCAACCCTAGACAGGAAGTGCTTTCAAAGTTGAAAAAGAGGCTTTAATTTACAGTGAAAATATGTATAATGTATAGGTATGAAAATATGTATGTTTTCCACATATAGTTGATCTTCATTATTTGCATATTCCATATTTGTGAATACTTCTATTCAGTACTCACACTTTTACCCTGGTTAGTTATCTATTCAGTTCTATTTAGTTGTACCATTGGCTGTACCATTAAAGTCCCAATGTAATTCCCCATTTCTAAAGGGATACCTGCTTGAGGATGCTCATGTGCCCTGACAAGTTTTGCTCATGCCTTTTGCTGTTTGTGTCAGTTAGTTCCTTGTATTCTTATTAAAACTGACAGTTTTACTTCCTTTGAATACCAAATTGATCAGATCTGACTGCTGTCATATAAATGAAAAGATTTGCTGTTTAAGTAAGAGAGAAACAAAAATACGAAATAAAACTGAAAAAAATATATAGTAATAACCTATTATCTATTTTACCTTGATTGACCAGTTGTTAATATTTGCCACATTTGCTCACTCTCACTCATCTGCACATCTTCTTGCTCTCCTCCCTCTCTTTATCACTATCACTGTCACTCTGTATATTTTTCCTAAACCAGTTGAATGTAAGTTGTACACATAATGACACTTTACACCTAGGTTTTTCAGTATGTATCTTCTAAGAACAAGGAGATTCTCTTGCATAGCCACGATACCAATATTGCATCCAAGTATTTGTTAATGATGCAGTAATATTATCAATTGATGTAAATTGTTGTAAATTCTATAACAATTAATCTATATGCCCCTTCATACTCCTCTCTCTCCCCTCTTCCATCCGGGATGCAATAGTCAACCCACTGGTTGCCATGTTACTTTTGTCTCCTTCAATCTGGATCACCATCACCCCTGTCAGCACTACCCGACCTTGCCTTTTTTTTTTTTTATCTTTTATGACATTTCAGTTTTGCAGAGTCCAAGCCAATTGTCTTGGATAATGTCCTGTAATCTGTACTTGTCTCCTTACTCTCAGAGCTTGGATTCAGATGAAACATTTCTGGCAAGAATACTACATAAGTGATGTGAGGAGGCACATACTGTAAGTCTGTCCCATGTTTGGGGGTGCTCAGTTTGATCATTTATGTTAGCTGTACCTCTCTCTTTGTAATTAGTAACTGATGTTTGAGACCTAGTGAATATCCTGTTCTGCAGCACCTTTCAGGTTTCAGTATTCATTGGGGATGACCTTTACCTAGAGTAATTATTACATGGGTGGTTGCAAAAGATGATTTTCAAACTAGTTTCCATTCTATAAAGAAGAGCTTTCTCTCTCCTGTTCTCTCCCTTCCTTTTTCCCTATTTTTTGGAGTATCGTAGTGCCATAGATTTTTTTTTATTTAGTTTCATCATCTGTTACCATCATTATTCCTTTTGGTGCTCACATTGTCCCACATTGTCCTGCTAACCCTTTTTACCCAGTTCCTGTGTTTCTTTGCCGTGGCCCCATTAGTCGCTGAGCAGTTCCTTGCTTTCTGTCCATAGCTATATTTAATCAGGAGAACTAACTATTTTAAATAAGAAAACAAAAAATGTAATATATGTCATTCATAATTAAACATAAAATGTAATGTATTTCTCTGGAAATTGATTTCTGGCTCAGAGCCTAGCTACTAATAACAATAAACAGGTACTTCCTGTCATTGAAGAATGGGCCATTAAGAAATATCTGATTTGGCATTGTATGTGTGTGAAAAGGCTCTTACATGACAGCAGAAAAAGGAAGGTGAATTGTACTTATAATTCAGAATATAAATTCAGAATGTAAATTATATAAATATAATTCAGACATTATTGGACAGGTGTTTTTATAGTTTACATTGTTTGCCCAGCACAACTCTAAGTGCTGTTATAGCTATAAAAGGATATAGCGTTAAAAAGGAAATGAAACTAGTTGAAACATAGAAACAAATCAGTACATGACAGTATACTTATTAATGTTATCAGGAATTAATAGGGGAAGAGAATTCATCTGTGAAGGAGCTCAAAGCAACCATGAATTTCACGTATTCCTAAGAAGACACTTTCATCTTTTATGCACCAGTAAGAATGGAAAGGGACCTGTATGTAGGAGGCACTCTGTAAACATGTGACTCTTCCCCTTCTCCCCTGTAAGGCTAAGTGTTTCCAGCTACAGAGTTTTTTGCCTTGGCTTGGTGTCTTGTTTTTTGAGAGTTAATTTATTTGTTTTTGTCTCCCTTGTGTATAATAAATTATACTCAAGGAAAATTATTAAACTCACAAAATAAATTTAACTTCTATTCACTCAAGTATAAACAGTCCCAGTTCTCAATAATTTATTCATTCAAGTGAGCTTTTTTAAATGATTATTTCATTCCTTCTCATTCCGAGCCACTTTTCACTTTTCCTTCTCTGTCCCAAAATAAGCATATGAAACACAGGCCAATATTTTGCTTTACCTATGCTTAAGTGTCACCTAGTGGTGGTGATGGTAATGTACATCCCATTATAGAATAAAAGAACTTGTTTTTCTCCCATCTACTCTCAGAACATCCTAGAGCAAAAAGAGACAACAAATAGAAAATGGCTTAGGGGCAACATTCTCTATTCCACGTCCTGCCCCACCCCCATATCGATAGAAGCAATAAAACACCTTGGGAAAAAAATGTAGAACAACCAACTACATGATATATACATCTTAAAAACTGGGCCAGAAAATTACATGACCCAGCTTTTCAAAACAGCTGGCACTGTCTCAGCTCCACACTGTGTAGCGCATGATATGATTATGTTGCATAACTTCTATGCTTTTTAAACGTAATCTTTAAATATTTAATGTGGTTTAGAAGTTTTTCCACAGCTGGCTTTTAACCCTATCACACATCTCTGTGTAGCGATGGTTATTGTAATGTTATTTCTTTAAAATTCTATTTTTTTAATGTATTACCAAAGCTGAGGTAAATACAAATAGAACAAAATATTCTTCAGATAGCTCCTTCCTAGCACTTGCTATTCTAGCATATGAGAATTAATTTTCTTCCACTATAAGGATGTTTATTATTGAAACTTGAATTATAATTATATTATAATTTTATAATTTTTTAAAAAAACACATTGTCCATCTGTTAGTTTATTGGTTATGTTAAACAATCTCAGCTTTTTTCATAATTCCTAGTTTCATTTTAAATTTTCATTTAGTGGATTATAGAAATGTGAGACTATCACAGTAGCTTATTTTTCTAAAAGTAGAATAAAATAGAGTAAAAGGAGTAAATAGAATAAAATAGGTTTAAAGGAAATAAGCTAGCATTTGTTGCAAGCTTTTGGAAAATTTTGTTGTGTCATATTTAAAAATGAACCTCCCAGAATTTCATAATTGCATCCACTGCTTAGTTTAGTATTGTCAAACAAAACTATAGAAAAACAAATTAGGACAACTGGATGTTAGTATTTCTAATCCACAATAAGATGCTGAAGGGTCCCTTAAAGATGTTCATCTTTTCATGGTATTACATTCTTTTGAAAAGTAAACAGAGACATACACCTGTGTATACTAAAGCTATTGCTAAATCATTACAACAGGAATAATAAGTGATGATTTGAATGGAAAATTAAGACAAATTCATTGAAACTGAAAATGTCTCATATCTTTTATTTCTCTATTTTCTCATCAAAAGGTAAAGAGAATGTTTCTAATTATATGTTTACAAAATATATTCCTCAACATCCTTGACTGAAAGATATAATACTCAGTAGTACTGCATTTAAACTTTTAAACTAATTTCCAATTTTAAAAGCTCTTGTAGAACATACCATTTTCCTTTCTTTGTTCTAGTATTTTTTTTTAATTTCCTACAGATTATCAGTCATATAATTGCTCTGGGTGGGGGGAAGGGCAAACAGGGAGGGGGAATTATTCAAAAGTGAATCAATTTTTAAACAAAAAACCCAATTATACATTCCATTAAAAACACATTTTAAAAACCTTTATAGACAGTACAGTATCATCAGTGTACAGCTCAATGTACACTGATTTCTATAAACTGAAGACATCATATACTAAGAGCCCAAGTCAATAAAAAGAACATTATCAGCATTCCCAAAGCCTCTACTATTTCCTTGCAGGCACTTTACCCCCACCAAGAATACCACTATCCTGACTTCTCACATAGATTCATATCCTTTTTTTGGTACTTTCTATAAATGGAGTCTGGCTACTCTTGCTCAATATGGTTTGAGATTTGTTCCTATTATTGCATGCTGGTGTAGGTGGTTCATCCTCAAGGCTGTATATTTTCATTATGTGAATATACCATAAATTTCATGTGTCCTTTCTGCTACTGGTGGACATTTGGATGGTTTCCAGTGTGGAGCTATTTTAAACAGTGCCAATATGAACATTCTCGTACTTGTCTTTTAGTAAATGGTCATTCTAGGAATGGAATTGCTAGGTCATCAGTTTTACATATGTTGAGCTTTAGAAGATACTACCAAGCAGTTTTCCAAATTGGATGCATCAAATTGCATTCCCATCAACAATCTGTATTGCAATTGTTCCACTTTCTTTCCAATACTTGGTATTTTCTTTTTCATTTTGACCATTCTAGTGCATGTGGTGGATTTAATTTTAATTCTTTAATGGTTCATGAAGACGAACACCTTTTTAGGTATTTGTATATGGAGCGATATTTTATGTTTATAGATTGGAATACCCAATATTATAAAATTGGCAGTGTTCTCCAAGTTAATGTATAGATGCAATGCAATCCCAATCAAATTACTAGCAGTTTTGTTTTTTTGGGGGGGTGGGGGTTGAGCAGAAACTGAGAAACTTATTTTAAAAATTCACCTGGAAATGCAAAGGACCAAAAATAGCTAAGGCATTCTTAAAGGAAAAGAATGCTGGAATACTTTCATTACCACATACAAACCTTACTCTAATACTCTGGTATTTAAGATAGTGTTTATTTCTGCAAGGCTAGGCTAACTTATCAACAGAACAGAATAGAGTTTGGAAAAGGATAACCTTTTGAGTAAATGGCATTTAGTCGAATGCTATTTGCAAGGAAAAGTATCTTGACCCCTTCCTCATTTCATACATTAACATGGATTGTAGATTTAAATGGAAAAGAGTTTTTTAAATTAAGTTTTAGAGGAAAACCAAAGAAAACATCTTTATTCCTTGGAGTAGACAAATATTGCTTAAACAGGACATAAAAAGTATGAACCATAAAAGAAAACTATTAATACATTTAATATAATATTAACACTATATCAAAATTATATCAAGAGCACCATTATTAAGAGGATGAAAACACAGAATGGGAGAAAATATCTGAAAAAATTCATATCCAGAATATGTAAAGAACTCCTACAAATTAATTTTTGGAAAGACAGAAACACATTTTAAAAATGGGTAAAAACTTTGAACACTCACTTCACAAAAGATGATGTCCAGATGGCCAGAGAATCTCTGTCATTCACATATTCAAGTAGTACTTCTTTATTAGTGACATTCTAAAATAGTATACTTATTTTATCAAATGTCGGTGAAGTGTGTGATTACATTAAAACACAAGGTCCTGTAAATATTACTGTTTTAGACTCAGGATGTGTTGATGCCATGGACATATAAACATGCAAAATCTGAAGGATGCAACAGCAGGAAAGACCAGATGGTTTTCACACATTCTTATAACCCTAAAAAATTTTAGTTTTTTCATTACCATGAAATGTGAGCAAACAGATCTCCCCGATGCCTGCTCACACTGCCTTCCCTTCTTGACCCCCCCCCCACACACATGCACACACACACAAACACACTTACACACACACAAACATATACACAATCTGATCTTTGAGCTATGGATATCTCACCCCTGATCCAGAGCCACATTGGGCTCACTATTGCTGTTCACTAGTGTCATCTTTGGAGAAATAATAAAGGAACACACAGTGGCAGGGATAGTTGTAATAAGGAAGTGTGTTGTATGATCTGCTTTGAAAATTTTTTAAGCTGAAGAGTTAATGGTTTGTTTTTTAAGTAAAGGAAACATGAACTTGATACAAGACCAAGTTAAAACATTCAGTCTAATGCATATTCATTAATTAGTTTCTTTTGGAGAGCTCTAAAAACTTTTTAATACCTGGTGTCTGGGGTGCAGCCTGGACCCTGGGAAATATAAAAGCTCCCTGGGCGATTCTGATGTGCAGGCACTGGTGAGACACCTGCTGGTGCCTGAACCAGGGCAAGTTGAAACCGAAATGCCTCAGTTGCCCTAAAGAGCAACCCTTTTAGACTGCATAATTTATATTTTGGCTTGATTGAGGAGGAAGGGTACTTATTCTTTTTTACAGTTTCTCTCCAGGAATTATGAGTCCTAGGGATGACTAACAGGAAGTAGTGAAACTGTCTTTTTAAGAGCATGTACAGATTTTCTAAAGAGAAAGATTTTCCTTCCCTTTTAATTATACCGAGAGCAGCTTATGGAAGATAATGTATAGAAAGTGCTAGCTCAGCAGAGACTGCTGTTGCATCCAGGGAAGGCCTAGAATGTTAGTGCATTTGGCTGTCTTCTCTCTTTTCTTCTCCTCAGCCCCACTACGCTGATTAAGAATTCATTATTATAACTCAACTATGTCAGTATTGTGAAAGTATAAAACTGGCAGCTTCTTCCAGTTAGAAATTTGGTGGTAATGGCTGTTTTAATTTTTATTTTTTAAATGCCATTATGCTTAGAGATATATTTTGATGTAAATACATCAGTAAAATTTTTATAGTTTATGCAGCCTTTTGTACCTGCTTTCTTTAGTGATTAACATATTATTTACTTTCTTCTTGGTAACCAGGAATAATTGATGTACTATATTTTAATATTTTGTATTATACTGCTTTAATTAATTTTACAAGTTATTCCAAATGCTGACCTCTAAGATTATTTTATACTCATCTAATCTGTTTAAGGTTGTGTTATGTTGGGGAGAAAAAAGGTTATATACAACAGTTTGAAGACAATACAATAAGAACATCTAAATAAAAGCAAATAAAGGAAATACTTTAAAAAGAAATCCTACTAATTTATCATTTAGCTAATAGTTTTTATATATATTGTTTTTTTCTATTTCTTTACCCATGTCTTCTGCCATGCAAAGAACAAACAAGAAATAAAATTTAATCTACAACCTCACTTAACATCATTAATAACAATTCTTATTGTTAACGTAATTTTTCATTCACTAGACTAGAATATTGTTATTTAATATCTAAATTTAGATATCATTAAGTATAATTTGGAATATTTTGATAACTCCATAATTTAGCAATTTCTACTAGTTTTAGACATATTGTATATATTGTTCTAGTAGATTGGACAGGGCCAGTAGTATAATATTCTTTATTTGTCTAATGGGAAAAGGAAAGCTGAAGTCCACAGAAGTTAGACTGGGACTTTCTATATTATAAATACAGGCTACAACCATTACTGTAATGCTATTCTTCTGATCTAAATCATTTGCTTCTTATTTGATTTTGGACCATTTTCATCTCTGTAAATTAACAGCCCAGTTGACATGAGGCAGAGGAAGAAAAAGGAAAAGTATGTTAATAGTCAGCAATTGCCACCGTAAATTGGGCAATCAAGCAGAATGCCATTTCATAGCTCAACTTGGTTAAGAACCTTACTGTGACTTTCCCATGCATTAGCATTATTAGAACTTATCTGTTCCTTACTTCCTAATGTGGCCCAGCTGAGTGTTACATTCTGGACCTACCTACACAATGAGGGTCCTGATGGCTTTGTCCAACCTACATTTCAATAAAATTATGCACCTTCAAAAAACTCCTGTTCAAACTGATGGGCATGTTGCCTCTAGAAATCTTTGTTTCTTCTGGATTTGACTCTCTTCCAACCTAGCAAAGGCAGTGGCAGTGATCATTTAGACTTCTGCTTGGGCATAACCTTAAGAACTATAGGCCAGAAGGAAAAAACCTCCATATAGCCAATTTATCTCATTCTGTGCCAGGTGCTTCAGAAAAGAATATTGTTATCAATGCTGGCCTGTGACATTATGTTCAGGGTAAATTTTCATTGCCAAGAGTACCTGCCAAAGGTTTTCTTCTGTTCATATTTGCTTATGCTTCTTGAAATGCTTTGAAATATTGATCGATTACTCTCACATCTATAAAAACACATATATATGTATGTACATATATAAATACACAATCCATACACACACACTCATATACAGACTGTCTTCAGCTTCTGATAGTTCGAATTTTGATTGTTTTCAACTTTACAATGGTGTAAAAGTGATATACATTCAGTAAAAACCATAAAGCAAGTCCTCGAGTAATGACATTTTGTTGAGTATCATTTCATTGAAAGTCATTTTGTTATAATGATGAAAAAAGAAATCGATTCCATTCAGGGCCACTGTCTGTGTGGAGTTTGCACATTCTCCCCATGTCCATGAGGGTTTCCTCCCGATACTGCAGTTTCCTCCCACATCCCAAAGATCTGTACGTGAAGTGCATTGGCATGTCTACATTGTCCCAGTCTTGGTGACTATGGGGGGTGTGTGAGTACGCCCTGTGATGGCCTTGTTTAGGGTGGGTCCCTCCTTGTGCCCTGAGCTGCCAAGATAGGCTCTGGACAGCCACAATGCTGAACTGGAATAAATGGGTTGAAAAAAGTATTGTCCTACTTGTTTTTATTCATCTTTCTTAAATGTATATATGGTTCACATTTATTTCAGTGTTTAATATTAGAAGTGTTTGGGTTCTTTATTTAGAAGTTTGGTGATGTTTTCGTGACCAGAAATATGCCATCAATGAGATACCACCTCACACCTATTAGCATGGCTATAATCAACAGGACAAGTAATTACAAATATTGGAGAGAACGCAGAGAAAAAGGACCCCTCATACACTGCTAGTGGGACTGCAAATTGGTACAGCCACTATGGAAAACAGTATGGAGGTTCCTCAAAAAACTAAGAATTGATCTACCATATGATCCAGCAGTCTCTCTACTGGGTATATACCCCAAAGTCTTGGAAACTCATATACATAAAGATATCTGCACACTGATGTTCATAGCAGCATTATTCACAGTGGCCAGGACATGGAAGCAACCAAAGTGTCCTATGATAGATGACTGGCTAAAGAAGCTGTGGTACATATATACGATGGAATATTACTCAGCCATAAGAAGAGATGAAATACTGCCATTTGCAACAACATGAATGGACCTCAAGATAATCATGCTAAGCGAAATAAGCCAGACAGAAAAAGTTGAGAATCACATGATATCACTTATATGTGGGATATAAACCTAAAAGCATCAAATGAACAGGACAAACAAACAGAGACTCATGACATGAACAATGGACTAGTAGTTACCAGAAGGTAGTAGGTGGGGGAAGAGGGAGGAGGTAGATGGAGTAAAGGGAGTCAAATATAGGGGAGTAGGGAGAGGGTGAAGTGGGTAAAGGAGATCAAATATATGATAGCTGAAGGAAACTGGATTTTGGGTGATAAACACACAATAGAATATACAGATGTTAAATTATAATGTACACCTGAAAAGTATATAATTGTATTAACCAATGTTACCCCAATAAACTTTTTAAAAAAAGCAAGAAATATGCCATCAGAACTTAATTTGTTTATATCAGTTAACCTCTGATAAAATGGGTTTATTATATGTTGTTTCTTTTAAAGTTGCCATTTCCAACAATTGATGATGTTAAGTGAGGACTTACTGTACTTCAGATTTTGAATTTTGATCTTTTCCTTGGCTAGAAAAATACAGTCCAGTCTTCTCTCATGATGGAGCAGAGCTTCCAGTAAGCCACGTAATCACAAGAGTAAACAAACAACTGATATACTAAGTGTATTTACAGTGTTACTTGATTTTACCTAACTGTAGGCCTATATCCTTTGATCACAGTTAAGGAAGGCTAGGCTATACATACCTGTCAGGGGAGATACCATGATAATGAAGGTGGTTTTCACAGGGTGAGGCTCACTCATCACACTCAGGGCATGCTGACCCCTGTGATTTCCCCAATTATGGGAAACTTGACTCCATAATTTGTGGTAGTGGCGTCTGCATTTGTGTTCTCCCCTATATGGGGGAAAAAAAGAGAGAGGCTAGGTTAAGGTATGATGTTTAGTAGGTAAAGTACATTAATGTATTTTTTACTTATATTTTCAACTTTTGAGTCTATCTGGATAGAACAACATCATAAGTTGAGGAATAACTGTACATGCAAAAGATACACATGTGTACATACATGCATAAATACAGACACTTAGATACACACACACAGAAAAAAAATGAAAAATTTTGGAAGAATGAGGACTATTTTTTCTTCTTCTTTCTTCCCTCTGATCGTTTCCCAGTAGTAAACAGGGGGGTTGCTTTGTGTTGTTGCTGCCTTGGAGTTTAGTGCTGGTCCTCTTTACAAAGACCTGTATAGTCTCTTCATCAAATGTCACCAATGGCAGCCAGGCCTGCCATCTGTGCTGAAGCCACCCGCCTTCCACCGGGCTAGGGTGCTCTCACTTCCATCTTTGCCCACAGGCTTGATTTAAATCCAACTCATGTCACCCTGCTCTGGCTCAGGCATTGTTAAAACTGAGAAATACATTCAATTTTAAGCAAGAGCAAACTAAATCTGTCTTCTAAAGAAAAACAGGGACAGCCTCCTTTGGCATTTCTTTAAATGGATTAATATGTTGATCTTGGAGAAATCAAGAGCCATCCTTCATGTTTTCTTTATTAAGCCGGATGAAATGAAAACCAAACTAAATGCCACCTCTGGGAATTTTGCTGAGTTTTTATTTTAAAGTAACTTGTAGGATTTCTTCTTTAGTTAAAACATACTGTTGTAAATATAAATTTTCAGGTTTTTTTTTTTTTAAGTTTAGACACTATTTAGTTGCTTCCTGTTTGCAGAGCTCATGCCAAGACACATTTTATAATGTTAACTGGCTGTGAATATCTAATCATGTAAAAAATAGTTGCTGTGTATCTACCTTCACATATTAAATAAATTATAACCTGAGCCTGGTGATAAAGTACTAATTATCAGAGTAATGCATCATAGTCCTCACCAGGTAATATAAGTTCTTATTCACTTAAATGGTGGTTTTTAAATGAAATTATCAGTCATAAAATAACATGTAGGCATTAAGCAGTAACTTTTGTCATTGGTTATTCTTGATACTTTAGGGAAAAATACGTTCTCATGTCTACTTATAAATGAACAGATAACTGTATGATTTTAAGAGAACGAAAGAATGCTTTTCTCTGTTTTGTAAGGGTCACAAACTCTGACCTTGCGGTTCTGTGCTGTTTATCTGAGTTTAAAGGGTGAGTTATAGCTGGTGGACTTATCTTCACTTTAGTCTTATTCACAAGGCAGAATACAAAATGCTGGAAGGGTGTTTTTTTTTTTTTTTTTTTCTTTCAAAAACATGGGTTAAGGCTGGAGTGGAAGGGTAGGGGAAAGTCTTATGATATTACTGTGACATTTGTTGTGATTTTAAACCCTTATGGTTTGGAAGCAGCTGGAGCTGCTTCTAGGAAGTCAGGATCGCCTTGCAGCAGGCAAGATTTCTCTCCCTCTGGGACTGGAATACCTTCTGTTTGCATGAAACAGATAGTAAGATGTTCAGAAATTCCGGTTGCAGGGAACAGATCTGGAATGGGGAAATGAGGCAGTTCTGCAGAGATCCCCAGCAGTTCACATGTCCTGTCTCACCAAGAAAAGAAGTCTTTCAATATGTAGTAGCAGCTTCTGACTTTCACTTTTGCTGCCCAGTCTTTGCTTTCCTTTGTTGAAACAGGCTAATGCGCTGTTTCAAATAATTGCTTCTGTTCTCTTTGTTTGGAACATCTGCTGCCATGGGCAGAGTTTCTGCCTTCTCTCCACAGAGACCTGGCAGTTAGCAAGCACCTGTGGCCAAAGCACCTCTCCCAGGGCACTCAGCCGCCCTGGGCCTTGTGTACCACTCTGCTGGGAAGGCCTGTCCATGAGCCTGGCTTGTGGGCACCTGCCTTTCATCTTGAGTTTAGGCCGCAGCTCTGGGGCATAGTCTGCCTCCTCAGAGCTAGCAATGTAGCTTTGTTGTCTTGGATTTCATACGAGTTTTTCAGTCTTTACCGTTGCCTCCTGTTTTGGTAGATACTCTAGAAGATAGATGATACAGTCCTATTGAAGAATTCACTATTGAATAACCAAGATTATAAATCTGCATACCACTGGAGAACTCAGTGTGAAATAAGAACATCTGGTTTTCCAGCCTGCCTCCAAAGATATCTCAAGACTTTTCTCTCCGCCCTTTTTCTTAGCCATAGAAATCAGCTGATTTCACAGGAAGCGTGTGTGATACATTGGAAAACGCACAATCTTAGAGTTATAACATACCAAAGATTTTGTTACGCTTTGCTTAATGCTTTCCTAAGTGCTCTCCTATACATTATCATGTTAACCTTAAAGTAGCTAGGACAGGCTACCTATCTTTTGCTACTAAGAAAACAGGCCTAACACTACACGGCAAGGTAATGTCAGAACCCCAGTATTAGAATCCCAGTTTTCTAGTATCTTCCACAACATCTTGATATAAAAGTGTATGATTACTAAATAATAATGTGTATGCATGGCTACCCACCCCCCAAACACATACACTCAGCCATTGAGACTCAGTTATCAAAAAATGATAGAATTTACCAGCATTAATAACTTTCATTCTGTATGTGTGGCCCTGATGGCGGAGAAATTAATTAATAGCCTAGTAAAGACTGAATCTGAAAATCTATTCTGTGTTTCTGTGATGTTATTTGCAATCAGGTTAGCAATAGGCAGTACAGGGAAATCAGTGATTATACTGGAAAGAAAGTGTTTTCATATCACTCTCCTTCATCTATCCATTCAACCAACCACCCTGTTAGAATGACATTGTCTGTAAAAAGTCCCAGACTCGGAGTGAAGGGACCTGAATTCTAATGGCTTCTCCTCCAACATTAAGTATATAATTTAGATTAAGTTACTAGACACTTGTGAATCTGATATTTTTAATATGTGAAGTCAGGTGTTGGGGTTTTGTTTTCTGATGTTTCATCTGTGTGCAGCATGATCCTAGGTCCTAAACACTACTTTCTACTACATTATCCCCTTTGTAACTCACTTCCCACTCACTCCAGGGCTTGGGGACATGGTGGGGGGCATGAGAGACAGTGTCACTGCTGTATTAAACATCTTTATTTAGGGTCAATTTTCAGATGTTATATGGAATTCCCTCTTTAATTTCACTGAAGTATGTTTTAAAGTTAACTTAATAAGTTAATATTTAATGAACTTGTAAGATTGAATATATGGAATGAAATCAATATTTCTAATAAATTACCTGATGGGGGTGAGAAGTTTCAGTAGAAAGTAATATAAAACTTCCAACCTGATATTGATTAAAAGTAGTGGCTTTAAGATTTAGAATATCTAATTTATAAGGGATTGTTTTCTTGGTTTATTCTATAACTTAGGTAAAAGTTGTAACCCCAGTATGTATGATAACATTTAACAGGTAGTTTCCTTTACTGGATTTACTAAAACCAGTTATTTAGAATCAGAGAACTCTGTGTATGTCTTTATTGGGTGCTGTAAGGCTTTATTCCTGCAATTCGGAATTTTTTTCTGGGGTATTCTACTTCTAAGGGATAAACACTCTTTTTTCTCTTTTGGAATTATTAGAATCTTCCTTTTGTATCTTTCTGTATTCACAGAATATACAGTCATTTCCATTCAAATGTTCATGAATAGCTGTAGAAATATCAGTAATTACTTAAATTGAGTATTATATAACAGTGGTTCCTGATTTAAGCACCCATCAGAGTGTGTTTTTTCAAGACCACAAAGACAATTTTGGTGAGCATCCCTGTTGTAAACCACGGGTTTACCAAGAGTATCAGGTTATATTTCACATGGTTTTATGCCACTTTTATTCATTGTGAGGGAGGTAACACAGGTATTATTGATGATTCCCTTTTTACAGAGAAGGAAACTGAAGCTCTCAGGTTAAATGAGTTGCCCAGGGTCACATTTCTTAGTAAAACTTCATCTACTTATTTTCCCAATGCTGGCTTTTCCACTAGACTTGTCCATCAACACACTTTGTTGTGGTCTGGGGTCTTAGTCGTGTTTCAGATTATCAAAGGTTCAACAGAAACGAAACTGAAAACATACTGTGTTGTGACAATCGTGGGACCACAGAGAGGCAAAGTTAGGTGAACACTCTCCTAACCTTAAGGAAACTTGAGAACCCACAAGTCTTAAGTATCCTATTAAGGATATACCACATGTACTTGTTACATCTATGATGGGGAGATAAATAAAATACTAAATCTTTTTATTATATAATCAGTTCTTTATAACTTTCTTTACCCGCCATCGGGTTCATCATCATAGGGCAGTGGGTAGAGCATTGGCCCAACCACATTACATTATTAGCCTTCTGACCTGGCCCTACCCAGCCTTAATGGAGTAGAGAGAAAAAGGAGAAAATCTCCAGAAGGACGCAATTAACATCTGATTACCTGGGCTCCATTCCCATTAACATGGTAGTTTTAACTGGATCATGAGATTAGCTAGTAGTCAACTCAGGTAGTGAAGAAACAGGACATTTCAAAGAGTGTGAGAGGAAGGGTGCAGACAAGAGGTGAACAATTAGGGGAGTGAGGGACAGCATAATAGTACAAGCCAGAGGAAGGACACCTTCTTCATTATTTCATTTACCTCCGCCATCCATTCTCTCTGAATGGACATTTTTACCAAAGAAGATAGTGGGATATACTTATTTTTTAGATTAGAAGGGTGAAAGATTATTAAAAGCCAGTTCTGGTTCCTTGTTTAATCTGGTATATTTATGCCAGGCCCTGAGATACTAGGAATGTGTTATCAGATTACAAATTGCTTGTTTCCTGTGGATGTTTCCCCCGGGGACATAAATTACGTGGGTGGGAACATTTTCCTAAGAAACGCTTTTGGTATCACATACATACCAGCAATGTCCCATTGATCATTGAAGCACCGTGGTGGAGGGGGGAAAAGCACAGAGCTGAGGGTCTGCCACTGTAACTTACCTACTAACCATGGGGCAAGTCATTTAACTTATGTGATTTATATTGTTTACTCATCTATAAGATGAAATTGTTAGTGATTTATTTCTAAGGTCCTTTCCAATTCACGCACTCAGTAATACCAGTGATTTGTGTTGGGAAGATGCTTTCATTCATTCATTAGGTATGTGTGTATCACCTTCTATGTCTGGGGGGCTATGTGAGGTGCTGTTCGAAGTGCAGCAGTGAGCCCTACAGCACCTGCCCTCCTGGAGCTACTGTCCAGCCAGGGAGATGAAATAACAACGTAGATCATTCTAGAAAGTGAAAGTGAAAAATACCATTTGGCAAGGCCATGGAAAAATTAGCCTATATTTATCAAGCCTCTCCATGTGTCCTAGGGACTCTACTTTCTACTTTATATGCATTTAATTACCATAGTAATCCTGTGAGGTAGGTGTTATTATCATCCCATTTTATAGATAAGGGATCAAAGGTTCAGAGAATAATCTTCCCCTAGTTGTACAGCTAGTATATTAAGCCAGGATTTAGAAACAAGCCTTTCTGATTTCAGAGCCCATGCGTTTTCTGTCAGACATGTCACCTCCTAAAATACTAAATAAAATACTAGGAGAATTGATAACAGGAGATGATATATCATTTGGGACAGGATAAGCACTTTTATTTGAAGAGTCATTTGCTCGAGGACTTAAAAATAGGTGGAATTGGCATGTGTGAGCCGGGGAGAATATTTCCAGCAAGGATGCTGGAGGAAGAAAGCAGTGGGCAGGTAGGATCTGCTAAATATGCTCTCTGCCCTGTGAGCACCTATGAAGGAGTGGTGGCATACCAGGTTAAAAAAGTAGATGCATGGGGGTGGGGGAGGGTGGGTGTCAAATCTTTGGTGGCAGAAGGAATTTTAACTTTGAGTGATAAAACACAATGCAATATACATATGACATATTATTGAATTGTACACTTAAAACCTATTTGATTTTATTAATCAATGTCAGCTCAATAATTTTAATAAAATTAAAAAAAATGTAGATGGGCCAGGAAGAGATTTGAGTTACTGAAAATACATTTTGTTGCAACTCTAGATTTGGGTAGGAAGTTAAATAAGGATAGATCACATCTAGCCATGTCTTGTGTGTACCCATGTGGACAGGGATGAGACAGGAGTTGGCTGAACTGGTTGGTGAGCTACTGCAAGAATGCAGTAATGAGAGGATAGGGGCTTAAATTTAAGATCAAAAATCAGGAATGGAGAGAAGGAGACACTGAAGAGAATGCTGTGGCATTCCCATAATGGGTACTGTTATTTGGAAACTACACCCAAGAACAGGAGCAGAATCCAGAGACACGCTGAAGACTCCAGTAACCTAATTACTTCAGTTCTAGTTCTAGAACGTGAGAAAGCTGTCAGAGCCTGAACAGGTAGGAGTCATGCTTTCATAAGGGAAACCTGGACACTGGGAGTTGATACTGTTTGCAAAGCACATGTGTATTTGGTACCTCACATGCTTTTTGTGATGGCCAAAGAAAAGAACAGAGAGAAAGAATAATTATGCTTATAGGTAATAAGTGCTTGCTATGTACCAGGCATTGTGCTCAGGGTTTTACCTAGCTTAGTTTTCGCATTCCTATGAGGTAAGGATCATGGTGTTATCTCTGTTTTACATAAGGAGTTGCTGAAGCAAAGTTAACTTAACCAACTAATAAATGGCAAAGCTAGGGCTTGAGCCCAAGTCTGATAGCCTTCTCCCTAGACCTGGCTAAACAGAAGGGAAAACAGTGTTGTAATCAGGCAAAATCAGACTAAAAAAGAAAGAATTGCAAGGAGAGCAGAAGTGGTTGATTCCTATATTTATTAGTATGCCATTAGAAACTTAGAGAGTAAAGGTCAAGACTTTGCACAGCATGTGCTGTTTCGCCACCATTAACAATCACCTGCCTCCCACAAAGCCTGTATATCGAACTGTGACTGATGTGCTAGGATTTTCCATACTCACAATAGAGCAGATGGGCTGTGGCACATTACTTGGCTCTCAATACCCCATATTACTGTAGCCTGAAAGAAGGGTGAATATCTGAAAGTCAGTAAGGACTCGGGCCAGAGGCATGCTGCTGTGCTCGTCTGCTTCTGTGTTTGACATTCAACATTTGGCCTTTTCTACATTCATCCTAGAGTTTTTAGCATTACTTTAATTTTTTTTTTCCTTTATAGCTTATTCTCTTTGTTTCTTTCTTATTCAAGGCCATGAAGACATTTTACATGTATCGTTGTAGGGAAAAAGAGATATCTGAGAATAGACAAAAAGAGTAAAGCTAAAGAAAGGAGAGAATATATTTAATTATGAAAAAGTAAAATTTTAAAGTGTTAATTTAATCATAATGAAGAAAATAACAAGATATCGTACTTTTCCTCTCAATTTAAGAATAAATCATCAAACATTTCAGAGTATTACATTTATGTTTCAATGTGTGTTTGATTATGGAATGTTTTAGCAGATAGTTTAATCACATAGCATTACTTTTAAGTAATGTATGTTTTACTTATAGGAAATCATTGATTGGAATGACACACTTAGTACTGTGAATGTACACATGCACACATATGATTTTAAATTGAATTGTGTGTCTGATTTTTACATTTCTAAATAGTTATGTTTAATTTTAGGAGAACATTGGCTTCAAACTTTGTTATCTCATATTTTTATTATTCCAATCATAGCTAAGGGGAGAAGTCTTATTTGAAACCCTAACCACTCACCCAAACTTACTTTAAGAAGCCCTCTAATACAAAATCTCCACAGCAATATAAGATTCCAAGGCTACATTTTTTTTTCGTAAGACGTACAGAGATTTTTAGATTACTTTTCCTATCAACCTAGTGTATCTCATAATCCTAGGATATTTAATAATTAAATAGATGAGGTAAACTAGATGATGAGGGTTACTTCACAGTTTCTGATTCTTTTCTTCCTGTCCTCACAAAGAACACTTGGAGAATGTTTGGAAAAACAGTATGTGCTTTCAGCTATGATTTTGAATGCTGTTATGACAACCTGTGTGACCTTGGTTAAACCAACTGATGTCTCCCTAGCCTCCACCTTAGTGTCTAAGATAACAAGCCAGACACCAATCCATGATAACTTGTCCTCAGCACCTAGAAGAATTAATGAGCTAACGGTGGTAAAATACTGTAAGAGGCTTGAAGTGAAAAACTTTTTATAGGAAGGCTTACTGTTGTAGTACTTCCTTGTTAGCATGCTTTTCTCACGTAGTGTGGTTTCTTTCACATTTTCATTTTATTGTCTTCATTTTATATATATCTTTAATATTTAATATCACCACATTTGTACCTATTTCACTTATTTTTTTTTAAAGCCTGAAAAGTGTTACAGATTAATGAAGTTTCACTGAGTTAATAATGAACACTCAGGATTGTACATCCAACAGAAAGCTAAATTGGCTAAATATTACTAACCCAATCATTTATCTGAAACATAGTGTCATCCTAAAACTCTAAAAAATGTAATAATTAATACACAGTTTCAGTTTAAAGTAGTTCTGTTATATCAAACAAACGTCAAAAAAATGAAATTTTGTTAAAGGAGCTATTCTAGATAATTAAGAAATGGAACGAGTTCTGAAAAGAAATCCAAAACCCACGTTTAATTTTATATTTGGAAGTACATTATAAATGAGATGGTAGTTATATATTTATAGGTTTAATTAGCAGTTATTTTATTATATATCTTACATATCAATAGAAAATGATTTCAAATAAGAGGCCATCAGTTTCAGTAATTATTGTTTGTATAGTTTTGGTAGAGTTGATTTCTTGGTTGTTGTAGTGTGTGTGTGTGTGTCTGTCTGTCTTTGTCTATCTTTCCTCTCTAGGTAAAGGTTATTACTTATCCAGTAATCTGAAAATTTTTCTTCCATTTGAAAAAAAAAAAAACCTTTTCCATAATTAATTAGCTTTCTCATTTTTTTTATCAATGTTTTATACTTGAGAACATTTAGAAGGCACAGTGACTTGTTCTGGGTGACAGTTCAAGTATACACACAGATCAAGACTAAAATCTGAGTTCTAACTCATGGCCCATTGTAGCATGTGAAGTCAACCCCCTACTAAACTGCAAGTATCTCATAGCCTTAGGCTGATAAAGGCCTTTGCTACTGCTTTATGTTTCATGTTTTCAATAAATTCCCGCTCAATACAGCGCAAGGCACAGAGGATTGAACAATATATAAGAACGGTCCCTACTCTCAAGAGCTCTCAGTCTGAGAAAACAGACATTAAACAGTTAAGCACACAGATGAATATATCACAATAAGGAGAATTAGGTGCTGTTAATGAGGGCTGCCTGAGATGACAAGGCACACCAATCATGAATATCTTCTCTGAGCAAGTAACATTTAATCTGGGACCTGGCGATGAGTAGAGATGAGTTAAGGGGAAGGTAGGGAAGGGCAAGTATCCTTGGGGTCTGGGGGGAGGCGCAGTGAGGGAGACAGATCGTGCAGAGACCCTAAGTGCTGAAGAGCTTGGCACATTCCAGGAACTATAAGAAGATAGTGGTTGTTTTCCTGGTGTAGTCCAAGTGTCACTGAAAAGTCCCTTGTCCTGGCTTCCCCACTGTAAGCCACTAAGTCCACATGGGAGGGAAGTCTCTTTAACCTTAGCTGCTAATTAATTTACAAAAGAAAAGTCAGACAATAACCTCTTATCAGTGCAGCTTATTAATGAGACCTGGAGCTTCTGGGGCTTACAGGAGAATTTGGTTTAACAAAGTTCCACACTGTTATTTCCTTGGGAAAATGGAAGAGAAAGGAGTGGTGAGACAGAAGGGAATAAGTTATCCCACAGTTCACTTGTGCCTAACTTTACTTACTAACATAAAGAAGATACCACTGGGAAGAGAAGGTGAACAAGCCATACTTCTCCGCATTGAACTATTTTATGACTTTGAATTTTGTATCCTTGTTTCCTGTCTTCCTTCAAACAAAGATTAAAAGTTGTCAGTTTATAAAACAGTCATAGGAGCAGATATAAAGTTTGGTGAAGAAAATCCAAGGACTTTTTGCTTAGGGCAGTATGTTTTGTGGATGCTGATAAGCTATGATTTAAACCATAACTTCACATTGATCCCCAGTTCTCAGGGAAAGGGAACACTGCTACCTGTGGTCACAGGCATTTTGAGTGAAACTCTGAATCAATTTTTTATTGGTAGCCTAATCAGGTACCTGTGCCCAAGTTCAGGTTAAAATATTATAACATCAGCTAGACTGACTGTACATATTTACTTTCTGGAACTAGTTTAACTGGTTAAAGTAAAGAGAATCCCACACATCCTTGTTTGGTTAAGGTAATAAAAGGAGTCCACATTGAACAAATATATATTAAAATTGCTAAAAAAAATTTTGACTCAAACACAAACAGCGTAGCAGAGCTTACCTTTCACCCAATTAGGAGCGTTGTTAAAGCCTCAACTTCAAACCTACTCAGTATGACCAGTGATGATGGCTTATTGTAGGCCAAGGGGGAGTTGTCTCCCAACCAGCAGAAGCTACTGCCTCTAACAGGAGAAATGTAGCAAGATCATTCAAGCAATCTTTATGCTGTCCTCTCGTATGCCATCCCATTTTTTGGCAAATTGATCCAAAGTAACCATCTTTGCTGGTTGCTCTATCCCTGCAAATCCCTGACATGAGAATGTGTTGGGGCTACTTGATATAACAAGTCTAGGGTTAGTTCATTCCATGGCCCTTAGCCCTCCTGGCTCCAGCTTGGCAATATCCAGCAGTAAAAACAAGAAAAGTCCCTAACTTGTATCTTTTTTTAAAAGTAAGGAAACCTTTTTCAGAAGGTTACAGCCATCCTCCCTCCTAGTCACATTGACCAGGGTTTTATTATATGATTGTGTGCAAACTGTTCATTAGACATAGATTGAGAACCTCATGATTGGCTTAGATCAATGAAGGTTGAGACCATGGGGCTAGAGATAGGCCTGTCTTTTCTGAGGTTTACAGGAGACTTTGTTGGGATGGAAAAAGGCAAAAAAAAAAAGGGGGGGCAGCTAGGAATGGACAACCAATAGGGGAAGCTGGGAATGGACAACCAATAGTCTTGGCCACCACAGGTTTAGTATGTGGGACCTGGGAACCTGCATTTAACAAGTACTCCTGGTATTGCCTAGTGCTACTGGTTAAGTGAGCACTTGGATTTGAATTCTTGCTCTCCTTTACCAGCTCTGTGACCTTAGATAAATAATCCCATTTAACTACTCTGCATTTTCTTACTGATAAAAATGGGAATAACAATACCTACCTCAGAGATAGCATGAGATGTGAGATAGATGCACAGGCCTGTTCTTTAGTCCGAATAAGGTCTAATCTCTGTAAGGAAAGGGGTTAATAAGTCCCTCAGCACTTTGACAGTTTATTTACCTCACAGACGTTTGTCTACTAGGGCCAACAAGGGAAGATATGCCCCCACACTGCCACTAAGCTTACCGGCTAGTGCTATTCAGGCTACTGAGATGCACCCTGTGCTCAGGCAGCGTGCAGTCTAATGAGGCAGGCACGAATGAATACAGTGTGCTAAGCACTATATGCAGTGAGAGCAGATTTGAATACCTTAAGCAGTGAAGTGACAGCATCTGATATAAATGCTAGAGGGATTGCAGTAATGAAAAGAATTGTTGAGTGTTTATAGTGAAGGCATAGGTTCAGACAGAAGATCTAATCCAAGTAAGAGATAATTTGAAGGCTGAGGGAGGAGGGTGACATAGGAGTGGGAAAGAATGGATGAACTCTGGAGATGATGCTGGTTTGGAGACTTAAGAGCTAAGTCTGGCCTAGAAATATAGACTTAACAGTCACTGCTGTTATAGCATTGGTAATGAAGCCATGGGTATAAATGAGAGCACATGTAATGAGTGTTTATTAAGATCATATTGGTGGCCTTGCTGATGTTTTATACCATTCATATGAATATGCATGATATTTTATGTTTATTATTTTTTCGTCCTTAGCAGCCATCTCTCCTGTGATTTTTTTTTTCCTCTCCTAATGACTAGGGTCATATTACTTTCTCTTTAGATGAAGCTTTTATTTGTGGGCAGGAAGGCCTTAGCTGTGCCAGAGAAAGACTGCATCCATAGCCCTCACCATCACAATGGCAAGGAGCATTGACTTCGAAATTCTGTCCAACTCTGGGTTTTAGTTCTGGCTCCTTTTTGGTCCTGGCTCTGTCACATATTAGCTGTATAAAATTGAGCACACTTCTTAATCTTTATAAACCTCATTTTCTTCTGCAAAATGACATGATAATATCCCTACTTATCATAATTGCATTTCCTTTTCTTTGTTCAAATAGAGAAACGACTAAGGGGAGGCAAATATAAGAAGGAGCAAGAAAAGCTTGCCTTGGACTTGAACTAATTTGGCATAATTGTGACTAAAGCCAGAATACTAACTTGTTGTGTACTTGAAGTGGTAGTTAGGCATTGTTTATCTCACTGTGTTTCTGTAGAATCCTCATGATCAAGCCAGCCATTCTGCCTCTCAAACACATTCTCAATGAGGGTATTTCCTAATCTGGATACCCCCCATCCAGCCAAATTACACCTTGGGTTTATGCTAGCAATGTGGTCATACCTTCTCACTGTGGCGTGTCAAAGCATCATGTGTGTCAGACATCACTGGCCTTAAAAGTCATCTGGCACAGCCTTGGCTGAGAAACCACATGGGAAAGGATTGCAGAGCCTTGGCCAGAAATGGCCAGGCAGCCTTTAGAGCAAGCACCACATAAATACAGCTTCCAGATAGTTCCAGCTCAGTGTTGCTTGGGATGTTGAAGAGATTTCCCAGCAGAGGTGTCTGGAAAAGACAGGAAGAAAAACCCCATGATTTAATACCCTGCATGAGAACTTCTTTTTTTTAATATACTTGACATATTTCTTACAAATGAGCCACTCCTTTTCCTTATCCAAGCTGAAGCTAGCCCCCCGCTCACCGGAGACTGTCGGTGCAGTAGTGCTGAGCAAAGCAGAATGAGATGGAAGAAATCCAGGGAATGGCAGCAGGAGCTCAGGGAAGCCCCAGACAGCTTTGCCTTGAGGAATCCAGCTGACAGACATGTGCTTTTCCTAACACATATGTGGTAAAGCCATTTCAATGATGCGGTCACATCACACCTCTCTCACCCTCTCTCTCTATGCATTTCTTTTTCTGGGGTATGAAGCAGCTATTCTAAAAAGGAAAGCAATTTAATGTCAGGGGCTCCTTTGAGCCTTGGGAATTGGGGCTCAGAAGCTTAGAATTGGAGCTCAGCTGCTAGTGGAAAATACACTGTGAATGTTTTATTCAGTAATGCATATGTAACATTGAGCAGAATCCAAATACATAAATCACTTATACAATAGCTGTTAAAAGCTACCTTCCAGCATTTCAAAACCTAGCTGCCAGAATTGCTAACAAAGTCCTCTATTGCCATCTGCTGGTGCAATGTTTTATTATGCAGTTAAATCTTTATTGTATTTTTAGTTCTTTTTTGCCCCTTCATAGTCCTTTGGCATTCAGGTTTTTCTCCAGTACAATTTGCCCCCACCAAATCTGAAATGCCTTGTGTTTTTGAGGATTGCAAAGGAGAACTATAGTACTCTTTAAAACTCAGTCAAGACGGACAGCATGATGGACAGAAATAACAAAGCCAGTTTCTTCATCTTGGCTTTCAACCAGGTCTGTGTGCTTATCCAGGCCCTCTGAAATCAGGCCCCAGGCCAGCTTGCATCTCAAGGCCAAGGATTCAGTACTCATTTGGTCTTTAGAATGGGTCTTGTTATCACAGCTGTCAACTTTTCAATGTCTATATCACAGTTGCCAATATACATTACATCAAAGAAGTAGGAATTATTAGTATCACCAGTAAAACCTGCCCATAAATTAGCGTGAGCTCACATGATGTACAGTAGAGAAACCTTGCCCCAGAGGTTGTCGTGAGTCACCAGAGCCAGGTGGTAAATTTGTCACCTGTATAAGACATAGTTGAATAATTATTGGATAACTTTCTGTGTCAGTTCAAAATGACCATCATATCCTAAATGACAGAGATGCGCCAACCAGGCACCAGACTCTAATCCAAACTGAAGATCTTCAGTATGGCCATGGGTCTTGGAGCACTAACAGAGTTACCAGCATCACCCATTAGCCATCTTGAACTTAAAGTGGCATCACTACAGTCTCATCAGCTCTGAAACAATACATGTAGAATCTCAACTCCTTGAAGTTTCATGGAAGACTAGATGGAGAATATACTGGAGGTCAGGAATTCAGACTGGGTACGTGCTGTGGAGAATGCTCCTCAGTGACTAGGCTTCCACCTAAAGAATTAAAAGCTTGAGGCTGGAATCATCCCACTCGCTTACTCATGTTGATGCTCGCTGCCAGCTAGGGGCCTGGCTGGGGCTGTCAGCCAGAACTTATGCACAGAGCCTCGCCATGTAGCCTTCCTCACACCATGGTGGCCAAATTCCAGGGGCAAGAGCCCCAAAAGATAGAGTTGGGCAGAAGTCATATTGCCTTTATGACTTAACCTTAGAAGTCATGCCATGTATACATGTGTACATGTATGTCAACATGTATTGGTCAAAGTAGTTATAAAATGTGCCCAGGCTTAGGGAGAGAGAACTTAAACTCCTCTCAATAGAAAAGTGTCAAGTCATGCTGTAAGATAAGTATGTGTATTAGCAGGGCTATTTTTGGAAAATACTGTCTGCCATACTTGTCTCAGTCATTGTCTGTAACTCCATCCCACACGTGTACAACAACAGAGTATAGCATGTTGTCAGACTGCAGTGGCCATTTCACAGGTTTGTGATGGGTGAATGGGTGGGTCAGTGGGCTGGGTCTCGTTCTTATTATCTCTCCAGCTTACAGTTGGACCTGATCTTAGTCTCTAGATCCCTATTTCCTAACAGGAAAACAAAAAGACAGAGCTCTAAATCAGTGACTATTAGCTTTTTTGTAATACCCTGATTCTTCAGTGGTAATGGGGTTTGCTACCGCAATAATTCTGAATGAGGAAGGCATGAAATTCCTCTCCCCACCTTGGGAATCCTAGATTAAAGGATCTCTAAAATTCCTTCCACCTCTGGTCTCCATGAACATTGAGACCTTGGACACATTTCTTGGACCCATTGGGTTTTAGTTTCCTGCTCTAAAATGAAAGACCTATTAAATTACCAGCTAAATTTTTTTCAGCTTTTAGTATTCATTTAGACATAATGAAGTTTCTGTATACAAACTAATTCTGCATTGCTATATGGATATGTTGAGTCTACAGAAGAAGTCCTATCTTTACATGTTCCTGCCCAGGTTATTTGAGATGTTCTTCTTTCTGTGGGATAATAGAATCATAGAGTGGCTTTTGTGGTAGGGACCTTGGAGACCATCAGATTCTCCATTTTACAACAGAAAACTGAGGCACAAAGAAGCCAAGTGATTTGCCCAAGGTCAGAGGGTATATAGGTTATGGTTCTCAAGAGGAACAGACCAGTTAGATATAAAAAGATATCTATTATGAGGAATTGCTCGCAAGATTATGGAGGGTCAGAAATCCCACAATCTGCAAGCCAGAGACCCTAGACAGCTGGTGGTGTAATTCAGTCTTGAGTCCAAAGACCTGAGAAAGAGGGGAGCTGATGTTCATTCCAGTCCAGGACAGGAGATGAAATGCGATCTTCCAGCTTATGCAGTCAGAGAAAAGGGGGTGAATTCTCCCTTCCTACACCTCAAAACTGAGGAAGGCAACCTAATTACTGATTCCACCAGTTCAAATAATAATCTCACATGGAAACACCATCACAGACACACCAGAAACTATGTTTAATCTGGCCCACCAAACTGACCATAAAATCAACCATCACGAAGGGCAGGGTTAGTGGCAAATCAGGCTAAATCCTGTTAGCTGAGGCAGTGTAATTTCATATTTTTGTGATGCCACCCTTTTAATAGAAAATATGTAAACGTGACCTTAGGCCACACCACTGCCACATCTCTAGGGCCTGTACCCTAGACAGTGCCATCTTCTTTTGAAATTCTACAAACATTCAATTGTTTTCAAAAAATAAATTTTTTAGACATGAAAATGCTACGTTAAAAAACTGAAAGACCAAGCTAATTATAACCAAAGGTAATCATGATCACACATGGAAGTTCTTGATATGGTATCTGTGGAGAGCAACAGTATTTGAATACATGTTTTAAATACAAATCAACAGGCTTTTTAATCTACTAGGTTAATTAATTAGGAGGTTGAAGGTGACATATAGAGAACTACTGCTACATTACAGTACAGGAAAAAGGAAGGGGGTCCATGTTTTGGTTCAAATTTGCATTACAATTTTTTATAATTGCGGTAAGATACACATCAAAAGTTTACCATCTTAACCATTTTTAAGTACATGTGTTAGTTTTCTTTTTAAGTTTATTGGGGTAACATTAGTTAATACAATTATGTAATTTTCAGGTGTACATTATCATTTGTCATCTCTATATTCTACTGTGTTTACCACTCGAAGTCCAGTTTCCTTCAGTGCCATATATTTGATCCCCTTTACCCATTTCACCTTCCCCCTGCCCACCTATATTTGACCCCCTTTACCTCGTCTACCTCTCCCATCCTCCCTCACCCCACTGGTAACCACTATTCTGTAGTCCTCTGGTAACCACTAGTCTATAGTCCATGTCCATTAGTCTCTGTTTGTCCTGTTCATTTGATGTTTTTAGGTTTATATCCCACATATAAGTGATATCCTGTGATTTTTCAGCTTTTTCTGTCTGCTATTTCGCTTAGCATGATTATCTTGAGGTCCATCCATGTTGTCACAAATGGCAGTATTTCATCTCTTCTTATGGCTGAGTAATATTCCATTGTATATATGTACCACAGCTTCTTAGCCAGTTATCTATCATAGGACACTTTGGTTGCTTCCATGTCCTGGCCACTGTGAATAATGCTGCTATGAACATAGGTGTGCAAATATTTTTTTGGATATGGGTTTTCAAGTCTTCGGGGTAGATACCCAGTAGAGAGATTGCTGGAGCATATGGTAGATCAATTCTTAGTTTTTTGAGGAACCTTCATAACTGTTTTTCATAGTGGCTGTACCAATTTGCAGCCCCACCAGCAGTGTATGAGGGGTCCTTTTTCTCTTCATCCTCTCCAACATTTGTTATTACTTGTCCTATTGATTATACCTATTCTAACAGTTGTGAGATGTTATCTCATTGTGGTTTTGATTTGCATTTCCCTAATAGCAAGCAATATTGAGCATCATTTTATATATTTGTTGACCATTTGTACGTCCTCTAGGGAGAAGTGTCTGTTCAGGTCCTCTGCTCATTTATTGACTGGATCATTTGATTTTTTGTTGTTATTGAGTTGTATAAGTTCTTTGTATATTTTGGATATTAGGCCCTTATCAGAGGTGTTGCTTGCAAATATATTTTCCCATTCAAGTGGTTGTCTCTTTACCATGTTGATGGTTTCTTTTGCTGAGCAGCTTTTTAGTTTGATGTAGTTCCATTCATTTATTTTAGCTTTTACTTCCCTTGCCTTTGAGGTCAAATTCATGAAATCCAGGGTCCATAAGTTTAGTTTCTGTTTTCTTCTATGACTATTATTGTTTCAGGTTTTATATTTAGGTCCTTAATTCATTTTGAGTTAATTTTGGTGTGTAGTGATAGACAACAGTCTAATTTCATTCTTTTACAGGTAGCTTTCTAGTTTTCCCAGTACCATTTATTCAAGAGGCTTTCCTTTCTCCACTGTATGTTTTTGGCTTCTTTGTTGAAAATTATATAAATATGGGTTTAATTCTGGACTCTCAAGTCTGTTCCACTGGTCTGTGTGTCTGTTTTGCTGCCAATACCATGTTGTTTTGATTACTGTTGCTTTGTAGTATAATTTGAAGTCAGGCAGAGTGATGCCACCAGCCTCGAACTTTTTTTTTAGGATGGCCTTAGCAGTTCGGGGTCTTTTGTACCTTCATGCAAATCTGATGATTTTTTGTTCTATTTCTTTAAAAAATGCCAGTGAGGTTTTGTTGGGGATTGTATTAAATCTGTATAATGCTTTAGGTAATTAGGTAGTTTTAACTCTGTTGATTCTTCCATTTCACGAACACGGAATATCATTCCATTTCTTTGTATCTTCTTTGACTTCTTTTAATAAGGTCTTATAGTTTTCATTAGATAGGTCCTTCACATGTACGTGTTAATTTTTAACAGGCTGTTAATGAGGGAATAAGAACCTAAGAAATAAACAAGGAAGTGGTAGAATTCACATGTTCATAAATACAAGTGGAAGCATAAGGTAATTTTTCTAAAGCCTAACTCCATGCTCCACAAAGGTCCTTAGCCACAAATTGAAAAGACCTGTAAAACATTATAAAATACTTTTGCTTTGTAAAATACTTGGAGCACATCATAGTTTGTTTAAACCTACATATTGCTGTCCTTCAATGCTAAAGCCCTGTGTAGTTTAGATGTATTCATATATTTGTAAGCTCCTCTTCTTTCAAATACTGTTTACGTTTTGTCAAGTTAAAGTTAAATGTTGTTTTTTTTAAATGTTGTGGGATATTAAACATGATTATGTCAAAACATCAAAAACCAGCGAAGTACTACTGTTTTAAAACCAAACATTTACTTTTACATAATACTCTTCAGTCTCCTCATTCCAGTTTGTATATTTGTAAATACAGTGTGACCTATGTCATGAATTGAACTTTCTAGTCTGTTGCCTAACTTTGAAGTGTATTGTTGATCAAAGTTCTAGTTATGATTTGTTAGCCATGTTTATAGAGTCCATGGTGATGAGATGGTTTGAACTTTGACTTTGTTTCTCCTTGGGCATTGATTGGGCTAGCAGCATGGATGAGTTGCAGCTCTGCAGTTCACCAGCTCTTGTCATTTATAACAGGCTACTTACCCTCTCCTCCATCTCCCCATCCCTGCAACAGAGATTTTAATACCTGTTTCTTAAGAATGTCAACAAGGATGACACCAGTTACATGTATACCATGCCCAGCATAGGTAACTGGAACTCATTAAGCACTCTAAATGTTAATGTTTATCTTTGGGGATTAAATTCTCTGACTTTATAAAGACCAACTTCGAAGTCCTCTGTCAAAAAAAATATACTATTTCTTTTAGACCTTAAAGTATTAACATTATTGTAGAGAGTAAAATTTCTGTGTCTAAAGAATTAATGATTGTCATCTTTTAACTTTTTTTGAACATCTCTAGCATTTCTATTTTAAATCTCAAAGAACTTTTCCTTTCTATTAACTGTTAACTTTCTTTTACTTTTCAATTTTTTACCCCTGGTCTTAAATCCAGAGTTGTTCTATTTTCTGTTGCCTCTTGGTGATTTCTTGGGTTTTGAGGGGGGACATGTTAGAGTTCCTTATGTAATATACAAATGTCATAATATAGAAGGTTTTTTGTGATGTGGTCTGCACATCACTCATAAAAACTGCAAATTACTCATTATTCTTACTAGCTACTGATTCAAATTTCCCTGAGAAAAACTATTCAATATCATTTTTTAGTAGATATAAGACTTTGGCAGAAATTTTTTCTTTCATTATCATGAAATTTACTTCATAATACACTCTTAAAGCCCCATATCTACCATTAGTGTTTTTTGTTTGTTTGTTTTTAATCCATTTAAATTCATGTAAGATAGCACAGTTGTTTCTTTTTGTAACTTGTGGAGCCACCACCATACCCAATAAGTTTTGACCAAAGGCAAAATTAAGTCTGTACACCTCAAGCACGTGAGTGACATGGTCAGGAGAGGTCAGATATTAGATAGAAGATGTGACTTTTTCTGCGGCTAATGTAAATACAAAGCCTCTTGTGTAACATGATTCTAGAGGGAGAAAAGAAATTGGGATTTGCAAAACTGCTGGAGGAATGCTCCACATCCTCCCTCAAAAATATATTCCATTGAAGATAATTTGATTAGTGGTCCCCAGGCAACTTGTAAGGACAAAGCCTAATAACTCTTATTCCAGTTTGTGACTAGGATGGCGATATCCAGAAAAGAGCAAGAATTCTTTCTTTTGAGTGTAGATCCACAAACAAATAAGTCATTTTAATTATACAAACAGAGTAAGAGGGCATTAGATGTAGAATATTAAAATGTCCATCCAGGGAAAATGATTTTAAATACAGTTGGACACACAGAGAAATATCACCAGCCAGGTAGCAAAGTCACTATTTAAGGAACACTAGAATTCTCATAAGAAGGAACTCAAAGAAGACGTTCAGTGCAACACAGTGAGATTGCAAACTACAAACCATATCCACCTTCAAAGGCTCTCACTGAGTGGCAGCAGTCCAGGAGTGTGGTTTCTGTGGTCTGGTACTCTCTTGACAGATCCTGGAAGCAACAGGTGTATCTATATTGGGCTTAAAAAGAAGAAGCAGTATGATCCAGCAGTTCCACTCCCAGGTGTCTACCCAAGAGAAATGAAAGCATGTGTCCACACAAAAGGTGTGCAAGAAGGTGTGCACTTTTTACAATAGCCAAAAAGTGGAAATAGCCCTATGCCCACCAACTGATGAATCAATAAAATATTGTATATCTCCATACAGTACTATTCATCCATAAAAAAGAATGAAGTACTGATACATGTTATAATGTAGATGACCCTTGAAAACATTATACCAGTGAAAGAAGTCAGACAAAATGACATATATTGTATGATTTCATTTTTATGAAATGACCTGAATAGACAAATTTATACAGACAGAAAGTAAACTATAGTTGCCAAGGGGCTGAGGAGGATGGCAGGTTGGGGGGAGTTGGTGCGGGGTATAACTAATAGGTACAGAGTTTCCTTTGGGAGTAATGAAAATAAAATGTTTGGAGATAATGAAAATTGATGATGATGATGGGTGGACAGCTGCAAATAGACTAAAAATCATTGACTCATACCTGTTAAAGGAATTAGCTCTCCATAAATCCGTTAGGAAAAAGGGACTGACCAGGAAGATACAGAATTATTTCTAAGCATAGCTCTGTATAAGAAATGAAAGTCTAACCAGTCTTCATACAGGTGTCCTTACCTCAGAGCAATTTTGCATGTGTTCACAGAAGCTGTGGTTAGAACCTGTGGGACTCACCTTAATGTAAGTGCCACTTTCTTAGCCAACACTCAGGACTGTTTAAATGGAAGTAATCTAATTAATAGAAGCTATTCATTAAATGCTGTGTGCCAAGCATTGTTCTAAAACATTATCAATACTATCTAACTTATGCAAGAGTTGTATTATTTAATGCTCAAGGCAAGGAAATTGAGGCTTCAAGGTTAGGTAGCATACCCAAGATTTCAGAGCTAGTGATTGGCAGAGCAGATACATAAACCAGATTTGTCTTTGGACAAAGCTGAGGATCTTCACAATAGATTATCCTCCCTTCCTATTTCTCTGTCTCCAGCCATCCCATTCTAAAAGGCAGCCAGAAACTTTGGGCAAGTGATTATTTAGAATATTGATCTGATTTAAAAGTATTGAATAGAATTACCATATGATTCAGCAATTCCACTTCTGGGTATATGCCCAAAAGAATTGAAAGCAGAGATTCAAACAGATATTTGTATAGCATTGTTCCTAGCATTATTCCCAGCTGCCAAAAGATGGAAACAACTGAAGTGTTCATCAACAGATGAATGGATAAACAAAACATGGTACATACATAACAATGAAATATTATTCAGCCTTCAAAAGGAAGGAAACTCTGACACATGGTACAACATGGATGAAACTTGATGACATTATGCTAAGTGAAATAAGCCAGTCACAAAAGGACAAATATTGTATGATTCTACTCATATGAGGTACCTAGGGTAATTAAATCTATGGACAGAAAGAGTGGTGATGCCAGGGGCTGGAAAAGAATGGTCAGTTAGTTTTTCATGGGTACACAGTTTCAGATTGGGAAAATGAAAAATTAAGATCGATGGTGGTGATGGTTGCACAATGGGAATATACTTAATGCCAGAGAACTGTACACTTAAAAGTGATTAAAATTACAAATTTTATGTTGTGTATATTTTACCACAATAAAAAACATTAGTGAGTTCATTGAAAATTCTAGAGCTGAAAAGTGTTTTTGAATGGCTTCAGCCAGGAAACTTTAAAGAAAATGCTTGTTTTTGAAGGATACAGGCCTGAGGCATCCAGAGTGAATACCACCTAAAGAGCTAATTCCATTACCATGAAAACCACACCTAGAGTGAAGCTGCATTTTCTTCACAGCCCTGAGGGATGTGGTTAGCTAAGGAGAAAGTAGGTTTCTTAAATAAACATTTGGTTACATTCTTCCCTCTATGTTAGTTTGCAATGCCTTTTTTGTTTGTTTTTTAGCTTTTTCCCCCTTAGCTTTATTGATTTTTGATTGTCAAAAATCAATTTGTATATATTTAAGTGTACACCATGATGTTTTGATATACATATACACTGTGAAATGATAACCATAATCAAGCTAATTAAATTATCACCTTAAAGAGTTGGGGTGTGCCTGTTGTATTATCTGTGGTCACTATACTGTACATTAGGTCTCCAGAACTTATTTACCTTAAAAGTCAAAGTTTGTGCCCTTTGATCAATATTCTTTCCTAACCCCAGCCTCTGGTAACCACCATTCTACTGTCTGTTACTGAGTTCAGCTATTTTTTTTTTTTTTACTGTATATATAAGTGAAATCAAGCAGTATTTGTCTTTTGTGTCTGGCTAATTAGCATAATATTCTTCAGGTTCATGTTTTCATAAATGGCAGAATTTCCCTTTTTTAATTTATTTTAATTAGTTTTGAGTGTGCAAGTACACTGATTAGACATCTATATAGTTCATAAAACAATCCCCCCAATTATTCCCTCTCTTCCCTGACCCTCCACTTAGCCAGTATATTAATGGTAACTGCATTCCCTCTGCCATGCTCCCCATCCCTGTGACCATACATCAGCTACTATTTTGTATTTATTTAACCCATCACCCCATTATCCCAGCCCCCCAAACCCCTCTTCCCTCTGGCCATCACCAAATTGTTCACTATATTTGTGAGTCTGTTTCTAATTAGTTTGTTCTTTTTATTCCTTAGATTCTGCATATAAGTGAAATCATACAGTTTTTATCTTTTCTGTCTAACTTAAAAACCTTCTATGTCCATCAAAGCAATACCTTTTTCCATCCCCTTCCTTTTCATATACAGAGGTCTTGTTTTCTTATCCTTTCAGCCACCATATCTTTTGATTGGAACACTTAATTCTTTTCCATTTGAGGTACTTGTTGCTAGGAATATAGTTATTACCATTCTTTATTCCTGTTTTTGATACATGGTTTTTCTTCTTAAAGAAGTCCTTCCAACATCTCCTGTAATCTGCTTGGTGGCGATAAATTCCTTTAACTTATTTTTGTCGGGAAACTCTTGATGTGTCCTTCAACTCTAAATGATAGCTTTACTGGATAAATTACTCTTCGTTGTAGATTCTAGGTCTTCATCCTGCGAACAATTTTTGCCAAGCCCTTCTGTCCTGCATAGTTTCTTTTGAGAAATCAGCTGCCAGTCTTATTGGTGTTCCCTAATAAGTAATTCTTTCTTTTTCTCTTGCTGCTTTTAACATTCTTTCTTTGTATTTAACCTTTGGAATTTGAATTATGATGTGTCTTGGTGTGGGCCTCTTTGGATCCCTGATTTTTGGAATTCTCTGAGCTTTCTGAGGTTTTATGTTCATTTCCTTTACCAGGTTAGGGAAGTTTTTCATCATTATTTCTTCAAACAGCTATTCAGCATCTTGATTTTCTTTAGTTACACTGATCAGATGGATATTTGGAGCCTTAATAGCGTCCCATATCCTCCTTAAATTATTTTTATAGTCTTAGCATCTTTTTTCTTGTTATTCTAATTGAGTGTCCTTGGCTTTTCTATCCTCTAGATAGGGCATTTGATCCTTTTCTTTATTCACTTTGTTTATTCCTTTGTTTATTTTATTTAATACACTTCTCAATTTAGATAATGTGTTCTTCATTTCAGACTGGTTCCCTTTTATAATTTCCATTTTTATTTTTATGTTTTTTATCTCTTTGTTGAAATTCTCTCTGAATTTATCCACACTTCCCAAAAGTTCATTGAGCATCTTTATAACTAGTGTTTTGAACTCTGCGTCTGTTAGATTATTTGACTCCATTATATCTGGATGTCTGTTCTGTTCTCTCATATGGTTTCTGTTTCTTTGTCTTCCCATTTTGGCTGTCTTTCCGTATTTCCCAGTCTCATTAGTGTGAATTTGTGAAGTAGGTGTCCAGTGGCACAGTCTTGAGAGGGTTCAGCTGCAGGTCACATTTAGCCCAAGCCTCTACCCCTCTGGGGCCACCTGTTAAGATTCAGCAAGCAATCCACAGATGCCATGCTTATAGGCCACACCAGAAACCGAGGCCAGCTGCCTCCAGAGTGAGTCTGGGTTCTGCTCAGCAAGGATCACTTAACTTGCTAGGATACACCTGGATGTGTCTTGGGCTGGGCGTGAGTTGCGGGAGGCGGGGTTTCAGGGAATCCTGGACTGAGTGACCTCTGTTATGCAGTTTGATTATGTCCGGGCTATGGCAGTGCTATGTCTGTGCACTGGGAGAGAGGCAGGCTCAACAGGAAACAATGGATACCGATGGCACTTCTGTACAGAGTGTATCTCCATCCTCACTCCAACAATGTCTCCTTGTAAGTCCCTGGTGTCCTCTATTTGCAGCCAAATTGGCACTGGTGCTCAGAGTGAGCAGATCACTGCCCCTTTAAGAGGAATCTGCCACTTCCGCAGCCTCCACCTCTACCTTCCACTCAGTCTCACTCAGCCGATTGAGACCAGGCAGTCTGGCATCCTCACCCCATCCTACCTTCTGCCATTGCAGGGTTATCTCTTGGATATTTTCTTAGTTGTATGGCTTGTTCCTCTAGGTCCCAAGCAATTTTTCCTTGCTGCTTGCTTCTTGTTTCCATCACAACTTTGATTTGGTTGCCAGAGGGATGAACAGAGTCTCTATCATATATACCATTTATTTTCTCCAGAATTTCTTTTTTTTATCGCCATATAATATTTGTGTGTATGTGAATGTGTAACATTTTCTTTATCCATTCGTCTGTTGATAGAAATTTAGATTGTTTTCACATCTTGGCTATTATGAATAAAGCTGCAATGAACATGAGAGTGAAATGAACTCTTTGAGATACTAATTGTGTGTGTGTGTGTGTGTGTGTGTGTGTGTGTGTGTGTCTCCCACATATATACGCAGAAGTGGGATTGCTGGATTATATGGTAGTTCTATTTTTAATTTTTTAAGGAACTTCCATACTGTTTTTCATAATGGCTATACCAATTTGTTTTTTAACTTTTTATTATGGAAAATATGAACATATACAAAAGTAGACAGAATAGTATAATGAGTTCCATGTACACATCACCAACCTTTCATAACCGTATACTTGTGGCCAATGGTATTTTATCTACATGCTGTCCCATATTTTATATTTTTAGGAAACTAGTATATATTTGAAAAGGTAGATTCTCTTTTAAAATATAACAATAATAACATCTTACTTAACAACTTAAAAATAGTTTCTTAATGTCATCAAATATACAGTGTTTAAATTTCAAATTATATCACAAATATAAATTTTTTTTAACTTTGTAAGTTTGAATATGAATCCAAATAAGGTTCTGGATGATATGTCTCTTAAATTTTTTTTAATCTATAGGTTCACCTATAATTTTTTTCTCTTTTTCATTTTTTCTTGTAATTTTTTTTGCTGAAGAAGTAAATTTTTATGTCTGAATTTTGCTGATTTTATCTTTGTTTTGTCACTTACCTTGTATAAAAATTGATAGTTGGTTCTTAACTAACTGGGTTCTTAACCTTGGCTGGTGTTATACTTACCTGGGGAGCTCTAAAAAAACATGACATGCGTGAAATCAGTTTGGCAATTCCTAAATAAGTTAAACGTAAAATTACTATATGACCCAACAGTTCCACTCCAAAAGAACTGAAACAAGTGTTCAAACAAAAACTTGTACACAAAAATACATAGCAAAAATATTCACAATAAGTAAAAGGTAAAAATAACTCAAATATCCTTCAATGGAAGAGTAGATAAACAAAATATGGTATATTCATTCAATGGAATTCAGCCTTAAAATTAATGAAGTACTGATACATGCTGCAGCTCAAATGAGCCTTAAAAACATTATGCTAAGTGAAAAGTCAGACACAAAGGCCACATGTTTTATGGTTCCATTTATTTGAAATGTCCAGATGGTAAATCCAGAACGACAGAAAGTAGATTGGAGGTTGCCAGAGGCCGGGGTGGCTGCCTAACAGGCATGAGGCTTCCTTTTAGGGTGATGAGAAAATTCAGAACTAGATACTGGTGATGGTTATATGACATTGTGAATGTCATTAGTACACTGTACACTTTAAAGTGGTTTAAGTGGTAAGTTTTATGTGTTTTACCACAATTATTATCAGTTCCAACGTGTAACCCACACCCTAGGCCAAGTAAGTCACAAACACTTTGGTGCAGTTCAAGTATCGGAGTACTCTGAAGTTCCCAAGGAGTACTAGGTACAGCCAAGGTTTACAACCACTGAGAGGCTGCGTTTCAAGCCTCCTTCATGAGTGGTGGTGGTGTGTGTATTTAAATCTGTGCCATCTGTTCACTTGTTCTAGGGAGTAGCTATGTCTTTTCAGGCCCTATCAGACAGCAAACACTGTCAGAAATCAGCTGCCTAGTCATGCAAAATGTTATCTCTTTTTAAAAAATAATAAAATTTTGGAAAACCTGAAAAAATCATCTCACAGTGACATGATTTTTATTTTTAATATACGAGGAAAGGCCCTCTGTTTCTAACTCCATCTAGATGTATAAGACAGTAGCATAGCCCATGAAATGGTAGCATCACAACAAGTGGCCCCTCGTGCACCTGCATGCACCCTGCCAGGGCAGACTCAGGTTCTGTCCTGGCCTCTTCTCAAGAAAACTAGGGACAAGAGGCCAAATAACCACTGACTCCTCAGAGAGAGAAGTGAACTTTCTCACATCTTTCTAATCTGGAGATGGTTTGTGTTGCCATCAGTCCTATAGGATCTCGACAGTGCTTGGCTTCCCTACCTCAAAAAGGAGAATGCTATTTCCTTAGCAAGATTTGCTTCCCATGAGCTCAGATCAGACCACAACCACTGCTGGCCCTGCAGGTTTGGCAGTTTCAAATAGGTTAAAAGAAGGGAGTTCTAGTTCTCCTTTGCTTCAGCCAACTTCCTTTTCTGGCAAAATCTGAATAAAATCAAAAACACTGGGCAAGTGGCTTGTTGCTCCCCATGGAGCTTCACAAAGCTAAGTTCTGTATATGATCCAAGAGTTGGATGGCTTGTGATTTTCTTTGCTCAGCATTATTCAGTTAATATCCTAAACTTTCATTTCTAAAAACTACTGTGGCTGAGGTGTGCTCCTGAAGCAGAACTACACATTAAACTTGAACATCACAGCTCCATCTTTCTCAGCCTTTTACAGCCCAGCCTAAGTGTCTAGAGGACTCTTCTGTTTGAATAACTTGAGGTTTCCATCTAAAATATTAATTAGGAAGAAAAGAACACTTTTTTCAGAGGAAGTGTGTTGAAGTAAAAAGGTCATAGATTTTACTCTGACCCAAATTCCCCTCACCAATTATATTTCTGTGTTCATTTCCAACCCAGAAGCTGGCGCTATTTCCTCCCTTTTATGCCCTGACCCTTGATAGGCTTGTTTAGCTACTAAAGTAATAAAGCTTGGTTGTGAATGTGTGTGTGTGTAATATTTTGTAAGGGTTATAGACTTTAGAGTCAAATGACTTGGAGTGGAATATATCAGCTCCATAATTCATTTACCAGTTGTGAAAATGTAGACAGGTCACTAAATTTCTCTGATTCTGTTCATCCATCCATAAGATGTATTTGAGGATTAAATATTATATAAGGAATTTGTAAAAATTAAGTGAGAATCTAAATAAAAAATCTAGGTCTGGCACACATCTAGTAAATGTTAGTTTCCTAAATATGAATTGCTAAGTATGTAAAGAAGTGATGCTCAAACTTAATCCCAAAAAGGAAGGGAGGTTAAGGAAGAGGAGAAAAAAAAATGTCTTTTCTCTTCACTGTGGGGTGTCCTAAAAGCCATAGAATGGGATACAGTCATGCAAATTTGCTTGGGGTTAACCAGATTAAAATATAAGATCTGTTGATAAATCTTATCTGTCAATTGGGAATCCATGACTGATTGAAGATAACGGTATAAGTTAGAGATAACGTTATGAGGCCAATGCCTATAATGATGGCCTCTTAGTTATGAGTTATCCTGCTTTTATTTTCCCACTCAGCATTTTTTCTAGGTCATTAACTATTTTTTCATAAGTTTATTTTTAATGATTACATACTAAGAATATGCTACAAAAGAAAGCTATTGGCAACTGTATGGCAGCTTTGAAAATCTAGTTTGAAAACCTAATAAAAAGTAAATTAACCTGAGAAATGGAAAACTTTTTAAGATTTTCTTTGGCCAAATCCTTGATCAATTCTTGTGAGTGCCTATTGTTTGTAAATATTTTAGGGACAAATTTCTTAAGAAGACATTCTTTGAAGTACATGTATATTATTTAGTTTGTCATTATATTATGCAAATTCTTTATGTCATTACCTTTTGTAATGTGCTGGCTTTATTCAGTGTTGAAAAAGAAATATCAAAGTTCCCTACTATAATTTTATTTTTATCAGTTTCTCCTTTCATCTCAAATAACTTAGGCTTTATATACTTAGCTTCTGTCTTATTTAGTGCTTCCAAGTTTACGACTGCTTTATCTTCTTTATAAATGTTGCTCATTATTTAATTTAGTGCTGTTAGACACAACTCTGCCTTGTCTAATGTTAATATAAACTGGTAATTTTTTTTCCAAAATGTGCCTAGTGTATCTTAATTTATCTCTTGATTTTCAGTCTTTATCACTTTTCTTATAGGTATTTTGTTTTGTTATCTATCCCCAGTTAGTCTATTTACATTTCTTATAATGGCCCATAGAGTCGATTTTGTTCCTTCAATCTCAGTCTGTTATTTATTATAGTTTGTTTTCTCTATTTCCCTTCTTTATTTTTGGTGGTTTTATTAAATAGCTGCTTATTCCTTTTCCCCCTCTTTTATTAGTTTGGAAAATCTGTTCTACTTTTCTTTGCCCTCTGTAGCCTGATGCTTGTAATTAGAAGCATACATTTTTTACTGTTATTTGAAAAACGATAACAATTTTTTCCATCAAGACACCCTATTTCATAAATTTGTTCATTGCTGACTAGTTGTTTCTTCCTGAGGCTCTCCAAGTGTTCTCATTGTGATTATTTGTTGTCCACCTATCTCAGCTGCTTTATTTTATAGGAGTCATTTAGGTCAATTTTCTTCTGTCTCCTAGGTTCCCTTAGGCATATGGTTATTTTTGTCATCTCACTGGGGTTTGGATCTGGTTGTCAGAGTAGCCTACATGGCTACAGTTCCATAAGTGATAAAAGGGAAGGATTCCCTACTCCACAGGACCAGTGGGATAACAGCAGCAGCAACTCCTTATCTCTCAAGCTCCATTAAGCAGCTTCAGCCTCAGGAACATCCTTGCTCTCCAGCCCCTCCTTGACTAATAAAGCCCACTTAGAAGAGGCCAGTGTCAGCCGGATTCCCTAGGGTCTACAGACCTCATCCCAGAATCCCCAGTGCTGATCTTCAGGCCCTGTATGGTCTATAGAAAGCTCACATGAACTCTTTCTCCAACACCCCACTCCCCAGCCCAAGGTCTCCCTCACACCAGCTGCTCTACCTGCCTCAGCAGCCTCATGCCTCTTTCAGAGAGGCAAAGTGATTGGATTTGCTAGTGGAGGGAAAGCATAATACATTACCTCTCCAAGTTCCCAGAATCCCTCTCTCCAATATTCTCAATAGAGAGATTTCAGATTCACTTAGTTTCTGTAGTAAGAGCTAATCGATATCTAGAATATAATCTATAAGAAAAACATATTCTAAGTACTTAACCAACTTAGAAATAAATACTTTTTAGAGCCCAACCTCCCTCTCTCCATGCCTGTCCCCCTTGGTGTCTCCTTAGTGCTCGATCTCTTTGACCTCACCTTTTTGGTTTGCCTTGCGCTGTCACTTCCCTCTTCTTTCAGTGTGGCTGGTAAAGTAAGGATGGGTCTAGAGCTTTACTTTCACATCTTCTACAGTAGGATATGTTAAAGGTTTAAGAATTTTTGTTTTGAACAAAAACATAAAGTATGGTAGGCTGAATGATGACCACATTCTAATCTCTGCAACTTGTGAATGTTACCTTGTATGGCTAAAGGGACTTTGCAGATATAATTGAGTTAAGGATTTAAGGTAAGGATTTTAGCCTGGTTTTTCCAGGTGGGCCCTAATTGTAATCACAGGTCTCCCTATAAAAGGAAAGCTGAGAGAGATTTGACTGCAGAAGAAGAGAAGGAGATATAATGACAGCAGAGGTTGGGATGATGTGTTTTGAAGATGGAGGAAGGGCCCACAAGGCAAGGAATACAGGCAGCCAGTAGAAGCTGGAAAAGACAAGGAAACGGAATTTCCCCTGACCCCTCCAGCAGGACCCAGTCCTACTGACTTTAGCACAGTAAAACTGATTTTTGACTTCAGGCCTTCAGAACTGTAAGAGAATTCGTGTTGTTTTAAGCCACCCAGTTGTACTTTGTTACAGCAGCAATCTGTACATAAGGAGAGCCCATGAGCTCAGTGACACTATCTCCTGTACCCCTTTAGTGCCCAAGAAGGAATGGACTGGGCACAGTATTGAGACACACCATAAAAGTATGCAGTGACCCATGATGTCCTGGGCGCATGGCTGTGGGGTGGGCAGGGTTGAGGCTGCTCGCTGCCTCTTAGCCCTAGCTGATGTAGAGATCATTTCTGCTCATGACCAGGAGAAGTCCTATGTGGAGAATGAGGTTTTCTTGGAGCAAGTTTGTATGTGAGCTACACATCAGAGGCTGTGGGGAGGCAAAGCCAAGTCCTCAAGGGATCATGAGCTGTCTGAGAGAGTCCCCAGGCCCCATCTCTGGGGAGTATCTGCTCTCACTGTAGTGCTGTCAGCTTCACTTTGTCACGCAGATGAGATGGGACTTCACTCAACAATATAAATAAAAGCAAGATTGATAAATTTGGTCATCCCCACATAGTAGTTCACATCCAAAGTTGTGTAAGAACATTAGGAAGTGTGGGCAAAGAGAGGAAACAAAAGAATAGTTAATAGAGCTCGTGAGACAAGTTCACAAAATGTTTGTGGGGAGGAGGGGAGCATAATCTTCAAATCCACTTATTTGTGACAATCAGTTCGTTAAACATGGCCCCTGAAATCTTCAGATATTGCAGGGTGGCCAACACATCACTAATTAAGAAACTGTGGAAAAGAAAGGAGACAGGTGGGGTTTTCTTTGCAAACTGCAGTACTCTAACTGAGGGCCTTGTCCCATTATCCAGGCCATCTTCAGAGCTAAATCCAGAGTCAAGGTTTTTTCATCTTGATAATGAGAAAAAGGGATTATCTGCCTTGTTTGAACTGAACAGCAAATCAGACATTGTTCCAATTAAGCTACTGACAGGAGGTTAAGTTTGGCATTCAAGTGTCGAATGAAAATCTAGAACACAGCTTTTATCACTGAGATCATCATCAAAGCCTTCAAGTTTCACTCTCAGTGGGAGTTTTTCTAGTTTATATGAGTATAATTAGAATGTCGTATTCCTCAACAACATAAAGAATGCTTCGGAGAGGGACTGCCTAAGGAAGAAGGCTTCTGCCAGGCTCAGCTTGCTCAGAGACCTTGCACAGATGCCTTCTCCTGGGGTTCATTCATTCATTCCTTCATCAGACATTGACTGAGATGGCTAACAGAGGTGTTTACTAGGCACTGGAGATGGCTAACAGGGGTGTTTACTCACAGACTGGTTCATGGGTTCAGACCCAGGCTGCTTAGACTCAAGGTTCCATGTTGAAGCAACAATCACAAGTGACTGGATACTCCAAGTTGCTTTGAAGGGGGAGAGCTGGAGCTCAGCCAGGTAATGAGAATTCAATATGAGTGAGTAAGGAAACCATGGATATTTCTTTGTCAAGAATCTGCATGTGATCTGAGAGGGCTGATTTTAGCAGCTATGTGGAATGGACCCTTTCTTCTTACCATGGATATGCCAGCCGTGTTAGCTAGGTCACGAAAGATACTCCTCAGGTCTCATAGGATGAGGACTGGCTTCCAGATTCTTACAAGAATACAGTTTATTAGGGGATGAGAAGGAATCTAACTCCACACTTCTAGGTGCTATGGACATGAAAAAGACACAGCCCCTGACTTCAGGGAGCTCACAGCCTCATGTTGGAGCCAAACACATAAACTATGTAAAATATAAAGGCAGAATCATATGGCTGGTGCTGTGATAGACAGTACAGAAGGCTGTAAGTCCACAGAGCAGTCTCCCAAGCATGGCCTAGGACCTCATCCCTAGATCTGCTAGCTCATAATGTCTGGGCCTTGGCAAAGGGCCCCCCAGTAACTCAGTACAAAGTGTGAGAAACACTGGCAGAGTAGGGGCTTGTGCGTCTTCTTCGCAGGGCAGGGAAGAACTTCCTAGACCTGAGGACACCCAATCTCATGACGAAGTCAACTAGGCTGTCTGTTCTACATTAATTGGCTGCTTTCATTTTAAGTGATTACTTAAAATGTTTCCCCATTTTCTGGAATCAAGATAATTATCTCTTAGAAATTCCTTCTGTGTGGGACATACATTTCTGAAAACATACTTTTAGCCTAATCGGATGCATAAGTAAAGAAAAAAAGAAAGTAGAAAAGATAGTAGAGGCAAAAGAAACAAACTCATTAAAGTAATATATTTTCTAAGAAGAAAATCATTTCTCTAAAATTTTAAAAAGTGGGGAAAGGGAAATAAGGAAACTTTATTCTACAATTGATAATGTTTAAAGCCATACTACTAAAAATGAAACAGCCGATCTATTGAAATATACTGTTTAACATTTATAATTTTGAATACTAGATAGAAACATGGGGAAATATGTTTGGTATCAGAATTTTAGATTAATAACACACACATATATATGCATGTATATATATATATGATAGTTTGTAAACAATGACATTTAACTTTTCATATGTAAACATGACAAAATTAGTATGCAAAAATAAAAACAAGGGAGATTTGAGGAAGTGGGAGTATGGTTGTTTAATTTCTTTTCATACTATTTTTTTAAAAATCCACACATATTCACAGAATTAACTGAGATTTGAAGGATTAGAATTTAGAGAATTGTGCTTTAAGTCAGAGTAATAAGCATTAACCCTGTGATGCTGGATAAATTGATTTTACCTCTTAGTCCCTTGATCTCTTTAAGAATAAAATAGAGATGATAATGATAGCTGTTCTACGTACCTTATAAAGATCAGATTAGCCAGTAAAGTATATAACTACTTAATAAACTTTCAAGTGCTAGACAGATATTATTACTATAATTATTATACACAGAACTATGAAGTTGTCATAGTCTTTTTTGTCTTTATAGAAATATAATCGACAATTAGTTCATTGTGTTTACATTGTACAATTCAATGAGTCTTTTTCTATTATAGTTGGCATACAATAATATACCAGTTTCAGTTGTATAGCATAATGATCAGAGATCCATATAAAGTGATCACCCCACTAAATCTATTACCCCTATTTCCCCTTAATATTTATTATATTATTAACCCACTTCCCTACGCTGCACTCTACATCTTCATGTCTATTCTGCAGCTATCCATTTGTACCTCTTAATCCCTCTGCCCTTTTTCCCATCTCCCAAACCTCCCTCCCATCTAGTATCCCTCAAAATATTCTCTATATCCATTACTTAATTTTTCCGCTTTTCTAGTTGTTGTTGATTTTGTTCTTTAGAGTCCACATGTATGTGAAATCATGCAATATTTGTCTTTCTCTGTCCAATCCATTTCATCCAGCACAATGCCCTTTAGGTCCATCAAGGCAATATCTTTTGCCATCCCCTTCCTTTTAGTCTGTGTGTGTCTTTTAATCTGAAGTGAGTCTCTTGTAGGCAGCATATGTAGAGGTCTTGTTTCCTTTCCATTCATCCACTCTTTTAGTAGTAGCACTTAATTCTTTTCCATTTGAGGTACTTATTGATAGGAATGTAGTTACCATTCTTTATTTCTGTTTCTTATACATTTTTTTTTTCTCCTTAAGTCCCTCTAACATTTTCTGTAATTCTGGCTTGGTGTGATACATTCCTTTAGTTTATTCTATTCTGGGAAGCTCTTGATCCTTCAATTCTAAATGATAGCTTTACTGGATAAAGTCTTCTTGGTTGTAGATAATAGGTTTTCATCACATCGAATATTTTGTGCCAAGCCCTTCTGTTCTGAATAGTTTCTTTTGAGAAATTAGCTGCCAGTCTTATGAGCGCTCCCTTGTAGGTAACTAACTGCTTTTCTCTTGCTGCTTTTAAGATTCTCTGTTTGTATTTAATCTTTGGCATTTTAATTATGATATGTCTTGGCCCATTCCTCTTTTTTTGGTTTTGGTGGACTCTGAGCTTCCTGGGGTTTTGTGCAAATATTTTAGAAATATTTGTCTCTTTAATGTCTTGGGGTTTTTTTTCCAGTACCCCTATGAAATGGATATTTTTACATTTAACAGTGTCCTATAGGCTCCTTAAATTATTATTATATTCTTTGCTTTCCCATCCTCTATATAGGTCATTTGATCCTCCTCTTTATTCACTTTTATTTCAATTAATATACTTCTCATCTCAGATGATGTGTTCTTCATTTCTGACTGATTCCCTTTTATAATTTCCATTTCTATTTTTATGTTTTTTTATCTCATTGTTAAAGTTCTCACTGAAATCATCTACAATTCCACTAAGTTTATTGAGCATCTTTATAACCAGTGTTTTGAACTCTGCATCTGGTGGATTGCTTGATTCCATTATTCCTGGATCTCCGTTCTGTTCTCTCATATGATTTCTGCTTCTTTGTCTTTCCATTTGGGCTGCCTTTCTTTGTTTTTATGTACTAAGCAAAGCTCCTAAGTCTCCCAGTGTTATTAGCGCTGCTTTGCATAGCAAGTGTCCTGAGAGGGCTTCAGCTGCAGGCCAAATTAGCCCTAGCCTGTGCCCCTCTGGGGCCACCTGTTAAGATTAAGCAAGCAATCCACAGATGCTTATAGGTGCCTCAAAAGGCCACATCAGAAATTGAGGCCAGCTGCCTCCATTGTGAGTCTTGGTGCTGCAAGGAGCACCTGACTTGTCTAGGATATACCTGAATGTGGCTTGGGTGGGACTGCGAGTTGGGGCACGCGGGGTTTCATGGAATCCTCTGGGAGGAGTAACCTCTGTTATCCAGTTGGATGAGGTCTCCGCTGGCGTCGTTGTGTCAGTACACCGGAGGCAGGGGGAAAGCTCAACAGAGAAACAAAGGATACTGCTGGCACTTCTGTATAGAGTCAATCTCGCCTAGGCCCTCACACCGACAACTCAGTGTCCCCCTATAAGTCCCTCATTCCCCCTTGCACAGCCTACCCAGCACTGGTTGCTTAGAGCAAGCGGTTCCGTCACCACGAAAGTCCACTTGCGGACATGGCGCTTTAAGAGGTGTCTGCAGCTGCTGCTGCTGCTGCTGCTGCTGCTATTGCTATTGCTGGCACTGCGACAACCTCAGTCCCACTCAGCCTCATGTCCTCACCCCATCCTACCTTTTGCCATTGCAGATTAAATTTCTTAGTTCTCTTTCCAGTTGTATGACTTGTTCATTTAGATCCCAGGGGATTTTCCTTGCTGTTTGCTCCTTGTTTCTGTCACAACTTTGATTTGGTCACCAGAGGGATGAACAGAACCTCTATCACCTACGCCATTTCCCATCCCCTGCTCTGAAGGTGTCAGTCTTAATAAAATGGCCTTAGTAAATGGAAGTGAGATAAAGGCCCATCTGCTGGATTGCAGTTGCCTTAACAGGATAGAATGGTCACAGGCCCTTTTTTAAATTAGCCATGGCAAAAAGTTGGGGTAGGAAGATTAATTTCCTTGGACTTTTCCCTTAGCAGTTAAAGATAAGCATATTTGAAGAAACAGTCCCTAGCCTTCAAGGGAGAGAAAAAGCTATTTTTGCACAGCACATCTTTTACCATGACCAGTTCCTCCAGGTAGTTGGAAAGAGACTGCTGCAGCTGCAAGGGAATCCCTCTGGGCTGTCTCCTTCCTGGGAAAAGCCAGAAGGGCTCCAACATGGGGCAGTGGAGGACAGTCCTATACTTCCTTTGGCACTGATACCCAGGTAGTCTGGCCTGGGCACCATGGCACCCACTGCTGCCTCCTGTCTCGCTTTGTGGCAAGTAAAAGCAGGACATGCCCTGGCCACTTCTGTGTCCTGGCAGGGTGTCTGCAGCTTGTGATTCAGAGGCCTGATTCTTTCCCCATGTCAAGGAGTCAATGCTGATTCTTTCAGCAGGTTATTCAGGGACTGGTTATTTCATCCACTGGAGCAGTATCTACTTTGTGGCAAATCTCAAAAGTATAAACTGCCAGATACGTGGTAGAGAACAGTAGTGAGCACAACAGCTGCGTAAAAGAAGAGATGTGCTGACGTTGATTTTGATACTTCTGTTTGTGCATCATTAGAGCCTTTCTGGTATCGATTCTTTGCTTCCTGGGCATTTAATTGGAAGGTATGTTCAGTAACTGGGCTTCGGAGACAGCACTAAGTCTGTGTAAGCTGACAGTGAATTCCCCACATTCTACAAGAGCCCCAGGAACCAAAGAGGTGGGCTTGGTAGGAGCGAAGCTCCCGTCCTCTCATGACCCTGTGAGCACTGAGGGATGGCAAGGAGCCGTCACACTGGGCTCATACCAAAAGAGAAGGCCCAACCAACTGTCTCATCAGACCTCTGGTGTCATTTCAGGCTATCACTTCTGGCCTTCCCTCTTTCCCTCATCCAGAATAACTTCCTGGAGCAAAATACTGTTCTGCTGTTTTTATATCTCCCCTGCAGAATGCTAGAAGGAAATAATAAAATATGAGCTTTATTGTCAGTAGCCTGTAATTACAAACTATGCATATCTTTTCAGTAATAGCCCAAATTTACTCTCCAAAGTTCCCACCCCATAGTTGATATTCAGAATGTTTAACCACCAGTATGATATAGGCATTGATCAATTGTAATGAAATCTGGCCAAGCAAGAACAGGACAGCAACCCACCAAGCTACATTAAGGTCCAGGCATCCTGGAGGCGAAAGGAGATATGGCAAAGGGAGGGTGCCTGAGCAGCATCCATTTACCAATGGTGTGAAGTCATTCAGCATTTTAACAAGTCTGATACATACTGGCTGAATATCAGTTTTGCCCTGTTCCCTGGCCAACAGGGATTTTGTTGTCCAGTGATCCCTTTCCTCCAGACATTTCTGAGAATCCCCAAGAGTCCTTACACGTATACTTTAGTGTCTCCTACACCCTGCCAATTTGGGGTCCTATGGAAGATGGTGGCTCTCTTAAGGATTCATGGTTAGGATATCGGGGAGTATATATATATATATAATGTGGGGGAGTCACATTAAGCCAAGGTACTGTCCAGTTTCTCTTTGCAGTTTGCTCCTGCCTATCACTGCTGATGACCATTGTTCCAACTCCCTCCCACCTTCCACAACCTGCTCTTTCAGAGGACTTTCAGGAGCAGAGCTATTGAGCTTTTCATGGCTCGGGGGGTCAAGGAAATGTGTGCTGGGTTGGTGACTGGTCAAGCACAGCTTCTGAGTGCATCTGGACCTGCTGCTCTCTCTGAGGCCCTGCCAGATGTTTTGGTTCATGATGGCACTTTCCTCTCATGTCTGTTTTGGTGCTCTTTTAAATCCTGACTTGATTGGAGGGAGACAGAAGGGAGCCCAGTTAATCATTTGTTATATGTCGAACCTAACGTTGTGTAAGTTTTAATATCATTTCCAGAAGGCTCCCAAGCCTTGGGAAAATGAGGATATTGCTGACCATCTGTTCCAGTGTCCCTGGATACCACATAGCAGGTCCCCACAGGGATAAAAGCAAAGGAATCCAAGGCAGCTGTCCGAAAGAAATAGATCTGTGTGTCCAGACATGCGAAGATGCTTAGCTTGGAAAAGAGCAAGTTGTAGGAAAATGGTGTGGCCTGTGGTTTCTTGTTTCTTTCCGTTGTTCTCCACCATTTCTTGATGTCAGCCCGTGAGGAGGAGGTAGGGCATCAGTCAGCAACTGTTGAGAACAGGATGGTTGGAGAGAAGCCATTCTGGAGAGCCTGCACTGGGCCTAGGAAGGGGTGAGCACAGCAGGGGAAGGAATGCTTGTTGTCATGTCCGGGGCCACTTGCTCATTCCTGGCTTTTTAACAACAAAACAATCAAACTCATCCTTGGCAGTTTTTAAAAGAGGCCAGTAAATCAGCACATTTCACAAGCCTGAATTTTTTTAAAAATTAGATGTGCACTTTTTGGTTCATACTCTGGAAATTCTTTTCAGTGTTAAGTGTCACTTTGGTGCTATAATTTTGACTTGGATCTGTTCTGTTTATTTCTCTGTAAATTCTGACTCCATGGTGGTGACCGACGTTTCAAATAATGCTCTCCACAAACCTAAAAGCCCACAAAGTCAAGAATGTGTCAAATCAAACAAAATAGTGTGGGTGACTATGTTCTGTGCTGTCCAGCCACACACAGTGCTGTCAGTCGTCATCTGATGAGGGAGACAAAGCAAAACCATAGGAAACAGCCATCCACAAGTCTCCAAAAACGAAGGTGTCCTCGAAAGGAAAAAATAGCACCAAGCAGCCTAATTGTCCCAGAAGGCTTCTCTATGACTTTCTCTGAGCAGCTGATAAACATACCGTCAGGAACTAGCTGGCTCCTTCATCATCTTAGGAATCAGCAGCCTAGGCACTTGCATCACCTTGTAACTAATTATAGCAGTGCTGGGATTCGGGCCTTGCTGCTGTGGTTTTGGTGACCTGAGGCACTGAGTTCAGGGCTGAGGTACAGCCGAGCTCAGTGCAAAAGCATGACCTTTGATGGGACGTCTGGCGATTTGCCTGGGCTCTCACTGTTACCATTCCGGAGAAGTGCCAGGTTTTGTTCTGACATTATGTTTGGGTCCTGAGTTCTGCCCAGTTCCCAGAAGGGCTTGGTGACTGAGTTGTAGCAGTGCTCACATGCAGCATGGTGTGCTTGCGTCTGGGTCCCTTCACCTCTGGGAGCTTTAGTTATACAATGCTTCACAGCTGACCCCAGGGGACTCGTGACCAACTCTTCACCCATCCTTCAGGGGTGGGGGAGGGAGACTGTGAGTGTGGCAGGAGGGCGGCCAGCACTTGTCTCCTGTTTTATAACCATCTGCCCTGCATATATATATATATATATATATATATATACACACACACACACGTATACACACACACACACACACATACACATACACAGGCAAACACACTGATAAAAACTTTAAAATAACAATAATAAAGGCTGTGCCTGGGGCCCCTTAAAATAAATATTCTTTCTCACTGAGGGGTACTAATCAGCAGCAAAGGAGTGGTCACATGCATGGACCCACACCCTCACCTCCCTAATGAGAAACTCCATGAGTGGGGCCTGGGCCACATGTATTCTGAAGAATAGACCCTGTGGTTCTGGGACCCAGTCCATGTTAGGGACCACTGCCTTACACTGTGTATTTCTTCTAAAAGGATTTGTTCCTGGAAAGGAGCCAGTATGCTTGTTGGAATGGAAACCCTTGCCAGCTGCCTGTGACTTCAGCCTCCTTTGAGGCTACAGTTCTCTGAGACCCATTAAAATGGTTTGATTTCCTTTAATGGCCTGGAATACAAAAGAAAGAGGCCATCACATGGTGGGCCTTTTGTTTTTTAACTGAACATCAGACATGCAGAAAAACAACAGAAGGGCCCAGAAATCTGACAACAGTGGGTAAGAGGTAGGGTATATAATTCATCATCCAAACCAGGACCCTTGAGAGTGAAAGAAGGCTCTGTTAATAGTCACACTGAGAAAATACATGTAAACCGGATGTGTGGTCATGCTAATAAGACTACACACACCCTTGCATCTGGTTTCTGTCTTGTCTCTACAAGCAAGGATGAAATGCATTAATTATTAATTGTCACATGGGATTTAGGTAAGAGATATGAATTAGTTTATCACTCTGCCAGGAACATTACAGAGGAAATAAAAGATGGACTCCTCACTGCCACCCTCCACATTAGGAATATCCAGTATCTAAGATTCAGGGTTTACAGAGTTGAATGGAGATGGGATTCATGGGCAGAGGAAACTCTTTCATCCCTGCATTCCTTGGACTGGCCTTCTCTCTCTACTAGTATTTCTCTCTCTAATTGTTGACTGAATTTTCAAAGATCTAGTTTGAACATTTTAGGCATTCTTCTATGGCATAAAATGGTGTCAAAATTAAAAGTAGTAATATGTAAACATTATGAAAAACAACCTAGCCAGCTGGATTCAAAAAAGAAAAAAGCGAAGTGCATCATTATTTTTAGAGGAAGACCATGTGGCCTATATTCATAAATTTAGGTTTCACAATACCTCTTGTTGCTAAATAGAAAAGACTGAAAAAAAATAATGTACCTTTTCATGTATTCCTTTTTCACTTTGCTGCTTTAAAAAATTATTAGAGAGCATAAAGTATGATAAAAACGGCCTGTGGAAAAACGTTTGTCATTGTGGGTGACCTGACTACAGCAAGGCCTTGATGGAAATTCTCTACCACTCTGGAGTCTCACCAGAGAGGATCACCACATGAGCTCCAAGCAGCATGGAAAGCTGTCAGCATGGGTATAGGACAGAGGAAGGGCACACACGTCATGCTCACCTCCCACGGGACAGGTAGCAGGCAGAAGAATGTGCAGTCCGACAGGAGACCAAAAACTGAAATTCCCCCATTAAAGATTCATTATATTGGTGGCTCCATGGTTTGGGGAGGGGAGCCTTTCAAAGCCCCTAGCAAGTGTAGTTATCTTAGGAATGTTTGTAATACCTTGAAAATATGCCTCTCAAACCAGGTGTGAGGAGGCACTCAAAGGTACAGGGTAAATAAAGTGCACCTTCTGGAAGGCAGAGAGTTACTTTATAACTTGGGGAGACATGTTAATGCCAAATTGATCATAAATAGATTATGGAGCAGAATACATCAATTACACAATGATCAATAGGGGACTTCAAACTAAGCCCCACACCCCTATGTGTATGGTTTTCTGTATTCACTGCTTCTGTGTAATAAGGTCTGGTTTATAACTCTCCTATTTTGTTCATTTACTCTTGAGTTAGTGCCACATTTTTTAATTGTATCTCAGAAATGCTTTAATATATCCTTTTTCAAAGTATTCTTTCTTATTCTTGACTTTGTATTCCTTCAAATAAACCTTAAAGTCATTTTCTCAAATTATCTCAAAAAATCCTGTTGAGATTTTTATAATGCTAAACATAAATTAATTCAGCAAAAGATTGACATTTTTATCTCATTTCATTCACACTTATATTTCTAAGTGTTGTTGTTTTCTTTCTAAACATCACACACTTTTCTTAATAAAGTTATGTCTAGACGTATACTTTTTGTTGTTATGACTGTTTTTGCTCTCTTCTTACATTTTCAGTGCAATCCACCAAGATGCTGGCTTCTTATATATAAAATGGAAGGGCAAGCTCACCTGAGCAATTATACTCCTTTCAAATGTGGAGATTAAACACCAAAGATGCACTTTGCCTGTAAAAGCCTATAAATCTCTGATAATAGTATCTTTCTCATAGAGGAGTTGTGAGATTTAAAGAATTAAAAACTTCTAACTAATTGCTTTAATGAATTAAATGCTTAGAATAGTGCCTGGCATACCATAAGTGCTCATTAAATGTTACTGTTACTTTCACCATCGTTATCATTATTATTTGTTTAGTAGTAATAGTATAATCATTACAATAAGATTTGGCACTTCTTCCCATCAGACGAGGAATCATCCATGTGAGTGGTTTGCCCATCCACCAAAAGGGAAGAGAACAAGGACAGTGCACCCCATGGCTTCACAAGCAAAGCCAGATATCAGCATCTCTCCCATAATTTCAATGTCAAGGGCACCTTCTTCTCACACCAGACTGATCTGATCAGCTGAAAGTATCGTGAGCCCTTCCTGGACAGGCAGCTGTACCCTCACAGCAGAGTCAAGGAAAGAATGAACTCAGCTGCCAGTCCTCAAGTCGAGTTCAGGAAGCTCCAGTTCAAAACCAGGTGATGGTCTCAAGCATTGCTGACACCCTCTTTCCACATTGTGGGTGGGTTTAGTAATCACAAAATCATAGACTCTTACAACTAGAAGGTGATGAGCCTTCGAGATCCTTAAGGTCAAGATCTGGCACCCTGTGGTATTCAACTTGACAGTAGATGGGCTTTGCACATAAGTAACATTTAACAAGCCCTTACGACATGCCTGGTACTATTCTTATTTAATACTCCCAACAGGGTGAAGACATTTAATGTATTTGGGGCCTAGGAAGTATGTGGGGCAATTGGTACATTTTCCTTCAAATCTGGTATCTCATTCGATTCTCATAACAACCCAGTGAAATAGGCAGGAAGTAACAGAGGCCCGGCTTAAGCATCCTCACTGCCCCCACCCCAGCAATTAAGCCCAGCTCCTCTGAGTCTAAATCAGATTGAGAGGTGTTGCACAGGAGACAGCACATTTCTTCAGATGAGTAAGCAACGAAGACTCGAAACATTGCATGAAATTTTATTTTTTTGGATCTTCCTCCGTCTTCCCCAGCAGGCTGTCTGTGTAATGAGTCTCAGAGCTCATAAGTGTTTCTAGGCCATCCAGTCATGCCATCTACTTGCAATTTAGTCATCTGTATTTTCCTAATGGACTCTAATGCCAACTCCTAAAGTTTATAGAATAGAAGTGTGATCAGCTTTAATGACTAGTTTCTGCATGGTGAAAGTCTAATGCGGCTGTTTAAGTCAGTTTGGGATTCTGGAGGGACGGTACATTGAAGCTGTTAATTGCACTTCCTCACTTCCATTGACTAGTTCCTCTCACCTGCAGCTTAGAAGCAACATGCTCTGTCATTAGCACTGCAGCATCCATCCCCCGCTAGCCCCCTGATGTGTGCTGACACATTTTATAGCCCAAATAAATGCAGCAGAACTGTACAAACATTTATTGCCTCATCTCTGACTCCTCATTGAGGTAACATTTTAATATTTACTCCCTTTGTGAATTGAATATTTACTTGCCTCTTTGTAATTGCTCTGAGTTAATCCCTGTGATTCTTGAATTATAACTTCCAGCCTTCTGCTAGGCCAAATTTAAATTATTTGATTTTGCTTAACAGTGAGAGACATTCTTATTACAGTATATGGTCCTATCACTACTTTTATTGAGTTGCCTTTATCAGTTCTATATTTCCACTTGTAACGCACCACAAAAACACTTCATAATCCCTTATAGATCTCAGGTTTAGAGCTGGTGAACATAGAGCCTTATAACCAGGGATGCCAGACGCTGATATCTTTAGTTATCGAGCACTTACTGGGCACCTTTTATGAGTCTGGCACAGCCCTAAATCATGCTGTGAGGCAGCTAAGTCAGGTAGGACATGAGCCCTCCCATTTTTCTCCCTGTCAATCTGCATATTTATGCAGAGGAACAGAGACAGGCACACAAATGCTGACAGTGTGAGGCCACATGAGTGTCACATGGGTGTCACAGATACATACGGTAAGTGTTCCCAGGAGAGAGAGAGGAGACCCAGGGAAGCTTCAACCACTGCCCCAAAGGGTGGGTGGGCTTTTGCTTGGTGGACATTGAGTCTTTCCCGGTGGAGTAGCCTGAGCAAAGACACAGAAGCTGCAAAACCCAAAGTCTCATGACAGGGAGAAGTTCACTGGCACATAGGAGGGCTGGGGGCCATCAGAGGACTGTAAATATCCCACCAAGGGGCCTGGATAGATGAAAAGATAGTAATATTTATGCCCTCTTAACATCATTAAGATCTTAGTTCATTCTCTCTCCCCTCCCCCGCATCTGCCATAAAAGTGTTATTCCATCTAGAATTTTTAAAATCTAATTCATGCTCCATCAAAGTGGACTATAAATATAAAGGATTGTTTTAATTTAAAATTTACTAAAAGTTGAACTCGTTGGATCATCCCGTCATCCTTCATTCCGAAACTTTATTTGGAGTCTTTTCTGTGGAGCCAATTGGGACTAGGTCACCCCTGTCACAACTGCATTTCTACCTATCTCCCAAAGGTTCTATCCTTTAGACAGATGGACTTTGAGAAAGACTATGTGAAAACTGTGTTCGTGGGGGCTTCTGTCAGGAACACAGCAGAAGGGCCCCATGGCAGGAGAACCTGAGCTCTCCCAGCCCAGCCCCAAAGTAGGTGGCTGTTGGCACACACAGCATGCCCACGGAGAGTTATGTGGGAGGAGGGCTGTTCTGTGGCGGAACATACTGCGCAGCCTCAGTCTGCCAAAGGGAGCGGCAGTTGTACAAACAAGTGAGCCTTTTGGAAAATAGTTTTGCAAGACCCATCAGTAGTAAAACTATTTAGATCTGTTTACCCAATAATTCCACTTCTAGCAGTCTTTTATAATGAAAAGAATATATCAGGGATGTGATAAAAGATTTATACTTTTATAAATGGTATAAATTATAATGAAATTTTGTGTCATTATTAAAAATATTCTTGCAGAGAACAGTTAATGATCAAGGATTATAATATCAAAAATAGAAAAAGCAAGTGATGATTCCAAATTAAAATATTGTGTTTGTATACATACATACACGCACATTTTAAATCTATATGTGAATTAAAAGACTACACAGAAAAATACCAAAATCTTAATAGCCACATACTCTCAAGCAAATATTTAGGAAGGAAGTAACAGGATCTTCATAAAGTCCCTATGTAGTTTTTTTTAAGTTTAGAAATTTCCAGGCTGTCTGTTAATAGTACCCCCCTGGTGATGGGACATTATTTCCACATCCTGGGGCACAGCTCTCCTTTGCAGGGGCCTTTTTTTCAATAGTCTTATGATCCACAATTAAAATTCACAGTGTGCATTCATATCAGTCAGGATTTGGTTTAGCCATGTATACAAGAAACCCAAATAACAGTAGCTTTAATAAGATGGAGTTTTATTTTCTCTCATATAAAAACAGAAAAACAAACAAAATGTTTACAGTAATCTATCCAGGGCTGGAATGCTGGCTCCACGGTCATTAAGAACCCAGGCATCTCCTACTCCTCATCCTTAGTGTGTGGACCCCATATCAAATTTATCTCACAGTAGTAGATTTAACCTACTGTTCCAGCCATCAGGTTTAGATTGCAGGCAGAAAGAAGGCAGAGTGAGCAGAGGCAATGGAATATCCCTGAGCTGAGGCAGCCCCCTTTAAAGAGCTTCCTGGAAGCTAACATGTCATTAACCACCTCTAGCTGCAAGGGAAGCTGGACCATATAGTCTTTTAGATATTTTTAGATATTGTCCCGAATAAGAAAAAAGGGAGAGGTGGATTTTGGGTAGACCCCAATTACATATGTGGTTATCTCAAATTTTAATAAATATATTAATGCACCTCTTCATTGAAGTTTTTGTGGTTACTAAAGCTGTATTATAGCAACACAAAATTAATGTTATAGAGAAGTCAGCATTGGTGAGGAAACTGGTAGAGGAGCAGTGTTTTGGCCCTCGACAGAGGTCAGAAAATATAGATTGAAGTCTTTTACTCCTCCGTTAACTGATTTCTCTGAGCGTTCTTTTCTCACCAAAAATGTAGGTAGTGATTCTTATCATATCTAAATGAGTCTGTCTTGATCTTACTATTGTTTGATTCCCCCTTTTATATGTCACCCAAACATTCCTCCAGCCTGCTGCACTCTATATACTTTCTGTCACCCACTTCTTTTAAGCCAAAATCATCTCCCACCTGCACTCTTGATGGGCTCTTGTCTTCACTCAGATACAAAGTGATCTTTAACCACAAATCTGAGTAAGTTCATCTTCTATTTTTAACATTTTAAAAATTTCCTCAGAACACGTTAGCATCTATGATCTACTTAGCCTACCTTTTACTCTCTGTCTTCTCTACCCCTACTCACCCCATCCATACTCAGTGCCCATGACGTCTTTGACATTCTTCATAAGCTCAAATGCATTGTGTCCTTTCACATCAGGCTGCCTCTGTGAAGACCATTCCCTCTCTCTGGAAAGTACTTCTCATCCCTCCTCTGGCTCCCACTTCTTGGTCCATTGTACCCCTAGGGCCTCACTTAAAATTTGTCTCCTCTGCAAAGTCTTCCTCAGGCTGATTCCCATCTCCTTGTAAGTTCCCCTCATCCTGCATGCTGCCTTCTTTGCCAATACATACTAGATCAAGGAGCAGTTACCTCTTTCCTTTTCTGTCTGTCTCTGCTCCTGAATGTGGAGCTTCTGAGGGGAGGAATTACGTCTTCACATTTCTCCCAAGCACAGTGTGTAGTATATTAGGTGCTCACTGTGTGTCTACCCAGTGACGAGGGGTTGTAGCTGCCCTTCCAGGCCTCCTGTTGGGTTTGCTGGGTCATTTATCCAACAAATACTTATTCGTGGTCTGCTGTAGGTGACCAGCTCTGATTCTTCCTCACTCGCTCACCACTGATCTGCTGGGCAGTGTCATCTCCAGGACTGTGCAGATCCCAGGACACAGACATGCAGAGTGGCCCTGCCTTTGAGGAGCACCCAGAGCAGCGGGAGTGATAGAGAAGGGACAGACATGAACTTGAGTATATCACCTTGTAACAGCCCTATGTAGAAGACCACACCGACGGTTTAGACAGGCTGCAGAGTGTGGAGGGCAAGTTTTGCTAACTTACCTCCTTGACTGCTGGCCTATAGGTAGAAGGAAGAAAGCCACCCTTTCAGGAGGTGACAGGATACTAGTTAAATCTTCAGTTGCTGCACCCATTGGTTATTCCCTCCATGTCTGCAATGACTGTCCATTGGTCAGGTTCTCACCAGCTGTCTCCAGGGCTCTGTCTCCATGTAGATGCCACACTGGCCCAGGGACATCTGCCAACTTTGTTTAGGGCCCAAGACTATTGGAGCAGCAAGGGGCTGTAAAGTTCACCTAGGAATAGACTCTCATGTTACAGAGGAGAATGCTGAGACCAGAGGGCGGAGGTAGAAAGTGTTACACAGTGAGCAGCCAAACCATGGCTACCGCCCAGGGATCCTAACTCCCAAGCCCAGGGTCTTTCCAGAACACCACCTTTTCTTCTAATGTGTCAGAACATATGGAACATATCAGAGACCACCTGGTACCAGAGGTATCCGAGATGGGTCCTGGAGATGTGGATAAGCATTTTAGTCACAGAAGCTGAAAGTTGGAAGGAGCCCATCTGCTTCCACCAGTGTCTGGCATATATATTCCTTCTCCATCCTCACTTTCTACTCTCACAGTGACATAGAATTACTGCTTCCCAAGGCAGCCCCTTCCATTTTTGAACAACTCTAAGAGTTCTTCCTTATGCCACCTCATAATTTATACTTGCCACTAGAGCCTTGAAAAAATGATGGTAAACTCAGTCACGGATTCATAAAACATGCAATAACAGACACTTCTGAGGGATTCTTGATGGACCCTGCAAGATCAATTAAATGCGAAAGAAGCTGCCAGGCAACAGAAACATTTGAGCTGTTACATAAAATTATTTTTATTAACCTAGGTTAGTTGTGGGGGAGATCCTTCAAAAGTAACCTTTTTTTTTTCCTTTTAAAATAATTGGTATTTTATCCTGTCTTCTAAAAATCATTGATAGTGGACCCATTTGTCAGTTGAGGTTAGAATATGAAAATAAAACTATATATCCAGTATGGAGAATGCTGCTGATTTTCGTCTCCTCTACCTACAGTAGGGTAAATATGGCTGCAGCTTATCCAGCAGCTGTTTCGGATTGTAAAGAAGGGAGGCCAAAACAAGCCCCTTTACTCCACTCGTTATGATTTTACTATGATCCCTTAGAAACCCATTCCAGCTAATCTCAATCCTCAAGGCATTTTATGACTATGCTATTCAAAGTGTGGTTCACAGGACCCCAGGCAGTCCCATCCACTTATGTCAAAAGCCTTTTTTTTTTGTAGTTGTTATTTTTTATATCGAGAAGAGGAAGACAAGACTGAAGACACAGGTGCAAAGCTCATTGCTTTGACTATTTTTAGGAATTGTGCTAGAGTATTCATTCCCACCACCACCTTTTTTTTTTTTTTTAAGTTAAGGAATTCACTTGCAATTAAAAATTCCTACAGGGCCATCCTCATCCCCTAAATCTCCACTGTGTACTTTTGCTCTCTTTTTAAATGATGTAGCTTTTCTCACCTCTTCCTTCACTTTCTCCAGCACTACCACAATACTTGTGAGTTATTTTTGCTTCCAGGCCATCAGGCTACCTCTCTGCAAGTGGGAGGCTGAAGACCTAGCAAATGGCATGAGAGGATGGAAAAACTCAGATGCTGTCTACTGAAGCCATCAGTGAACGAGCACTGTACCTTATAATGACATAATCTCCCCTTTTCCCTGGGCCATCATTTTTAAGTAGAATATTAAGGCAAGGGTGTGAAACCATGTGAAGGTCTCGTTTCTGACCCCTGACCCTTCTGGTTGGCTACTCTAACCTTTGGGAGTCTCCCTCTTTTACTTATATAGCAATTGCCCCAAATACTCACAGACAGTGGCCAGCTGCTCTGAAATCCAGATAGATTTTCTAATGCTCAGCCCTTTGTTCACTAGTTCTACCTGTTCCTAAGAAAGTATTTCTCAAGAAGCACTTTGACATCAATTTGCTGTGATCCCAAATTATGGCTCCAGGATCCACCTGGGACAGTAGGAATAATACGGCACTGAGACAGTTGAAAAGAATGCTTATTAAGGCAAAGGCAGCACAGATGAGAGGCTGGAGGTGAATAAACAGACTGCATGTCCTCAGCCCCAGCTGGGACCAGCAGCCCAGGATCATTTGCATTGCCTTCAATGTAATCGCTTTTCTAGTCTGACGCAGACAACACACATTGCTGCTTTATGCAGGAAGTCTTTCCTTACAAAAGACTTCTAAAGGAAGTTCTAAAGGAAGGAAATCCTGTTAGGTGAGGCATTGCTGTGCACACATCTGGTCGGTTCTCTTGTGAGCCTCCAGGCAGGGAACCTTGTGGATGGTCTCTTCCAGCTCAGGACAGCCCGAGAAACGAAGGCTTCGGATGCTGGTGCCATTTCAAAGGCAAGAAGGAATGAGTATGCAGATCCCTGACTTGTTCTCACAGTGAGGGAGTGGGAGTTAGGTGGTGCAGGGAATTCACAAAGGCAAATCTTGTGACATTTTGCCCCACAGTGCAGTTATATGGTTTACATTTACATTTAAATGTTAGAAATGTTTTTTCTGACCTTTCACAGCTAATGGAGTCCCATGGTTCCTGATCTGTGTCTTTTCTTTGCCTTCAGGTCCACATTGGCCAACTGTATTCAGCTGACAAGCTTATCATTGAGAATCAAGAAAAGCCCAAGACCTAAGGACCGCCACCACCAGCCACCACCAGCAACTGTGGACCACCTTCAGCATCCATTCTGTGCTTGGGATGGAGCTCCCAACAGACCACGAGTGACCTCTTGCATCAGCTTAAAATAGCCTCTTGCTCAGCCTACCCTGTAGGAACTGATAAATTGAGTGAGGTTTCCATTCTTCTGCTGCCTTCCTTCATGGAAAAAAAAGTGGCTGCCTTTCCGTGGTTCAGGTGTTAGAATGAAGAGCCGGAGCTCCCTCAATGCCATGTATTATTGTGTCTCCTCTCCAACCCTCCCCTCTCTAGTGGTTCATCACCACTTGTATAAAGCATCTCCAGACTTTGTTTCTTGGTCCTTGACAATAAACAGAATCGTCTCCCTAAGCCTGCTACACCAGATACACTCATCGGGATTAATGCACTTTCATTTCTGCTGATGCAGGTCCTGCAGAGGGCAGTGGGGGGACCAGCAGGGAGGCTCCAATCCTAAGCTGAGTCCTCCCTTTGTGGAAGCAAGTCTAGGACCAGAAGATAGTTGAGAGGCAGCAGGGAGGAGGGCAGGACTAAAAGGGTAGAGGGTACACTCTACATTTGATACCTGGGCTCTGTATAACCACAAGGGTGGCAGGCAGGCAGATACACACCTAGGGACAGGGCACTCTACAACCTGTCTACTTAGTGCTTTCAGCACTGCTTTCCAAAGCTGGCTTCCAAAGTTCACTTACTGAGCCAGAATCACCTGGAGTGTTTGAGAGTTTTAAAACAAAATTTCTCGGTGATTCCCTCCACTTGGATTCTGACTTAGTAAGTGAGAGGTGAAACAATAATTTGTATGTACATTCTTAAAGCTCTCCTAGTGCTTTTAATGTTTAGCCAGCTCAGGAAATCCTGCTCTCTGAGTATGTTACATGTTAAAAAAAAAAAAAAAGAAAGAAAAATATATTTGTATACATTTATCCTTGGCATAACATCAGCTCAAAACATGGAAAGAAGGTATTAAGTAACATACTTGACTTCTGGAAATTTTATGGGGGACCCAGACACTGAGTGATTTCTTGTTTCTCTCTAAACAGTACTAAACGTATTACTTATGTGTTTAGGTTTGGAACAAGCTCATATAAATATTTACAGGTCCTATATAGCTGTGATAGTGTCACCAACATGGCACTGAGGGAGGGCCCCCCTCCATTATTTTAAGTCTCACAGTTATGTGAGTTGAACAGTCTGGGGCCACATCTTCACACTCATGTTAAAAGACTGTGTCTGTTTATCTCATCTCTGGATTGTAGATTTTGTAATGTCGCATTCAAAATAGATTAAGCATGTAATCATTCTATTTGGTGATACAACTTGTGACTTCAGGATGCTTTGCCCATGGATAAAGTTTCATGCACCTGTGAGACTAAGCAATTCTTGGCAGGTCCCAGATCTGTTACCTCTATACTGTCTGCATCCAGTCTCAGGGCTGCAGTGAGAATAACCATTCAGCGGATGGCAAATGTTGTTAATGTGGGAAATGTGCTCTCCGCCTTCTGTTACTGTCGTGGGGCAGAGGCTCCCAGCCCTGGTGCGTGCAGCCTTGGGTCGCTTTCCACTCGGCATCAGTAGCATAAGAAGCTGTGCAGCAATAACTATAACAACAGTGTCACTGTTGGTTTATACTTAATTAGAGCAGCTGCTACTTGGAAACTCTTGAGTCCAGATTTAAATCTTTCTACAAGTCTCAAATTGCTAGCAGACTAACAACTCCGTAGGAGACTTTTCCCCCAGATTTTAGTCACAGGCAGCAATCTTAACTTGTTCTGCAGGCCTTGAACAGTAGGTTGCTTTTATGTTAATTAAAGCACATGAATGAATGAACATGCCTAAAGCCTTAATAAAACAGCTAATTTTTGTAACTAGTAAAATTATGCATTTAGAATCTGTGGAAATACATGAATGAGAATTCAGTGGCAGATGCCACAAACGGTCTTGCTCCTCAAAACTTCAGGTGCAGGCAGGTACAGCAGATAGAGCCTTGTATATAGTCCCCAATTCAGAGGACCCCAAGTTGGCTCTACAGATTTGAATAAAGCACCATTGCCATGGGGACGATCATTTGGTTTCTATAGCAAAGTATTCCACTTGCTTAACTAGGCCCCAGCTGAGAGGCTCAGGGCGAGGGGCTTGATGGGAAGCTGCACTCTCCAACACAGTCTCACAGAACTTCTAGCATCTGCGACTCTTCCGAAGGTGGGTTTAGGCTGCACTCTAGAGTAATTACTTCCCAGTGTCAACATTTAGCCAATAAGAAATACCACTGTAAGTTAACATCTCCTGAGACAAAAAACACTGGCCAACCATGGCCATTTTTTAGACCTTCAGAGATAACATTTGATGGTTCTAGCTATAATGCTTTAATACCTGGGAAGCCTTATATAGACAAGTGCATCTCTACATTATTCTGGTAGCTGTTCTCTGGATTGTGTAACTGAAAGATCATGGACTTGACATAGCTTGATTTACATCTACTCTGCCGCCAAGCAGCAATCTCCTTTAACTCCCCTCACAGCCTCACCCAATATCTCAAGTCCCTGAGATATTGTCAGGGACTTGAGATATTGGTTGCACACCCAGTAGTGCAACCTGACATCCAGGGCAAAGAGGACAGGCTGGGGGGAAGTCTACAAAGGTGACAAAATGTCAGAGCTGATGGACATTAGAGCTCAGCTAGCCTAACCCCCAAATCTACAGGTGTGAAAACAGATCCTGAGCATCTCCAGGTTTTTTGCAGATCCAGGCTCTTTCTGCTATGCCCCTCATCTTTTAATTCATTCAGTATCGACTGAGAGCCAACTAGTGCCAGGTGCCAGGGAGAGACCAGTGAACATGACAGACCCTGCCTTTACAGAGCTTATAGTCTAGCAGGGCAATTAAATTAGAAAATGACAAGCCTCAGGAGTGTACAAAGGGTGAAATACAAGCACTCTAAAAGCTGATTGTGAGGCTTAGGGAAGGCTTCCCTAAGGAAGGAAGATATAAGTTTAAGATTAAACAATGAGGAGATGCCTGGCAAAGCGTAGGGAGAGGTCTCGGGGCAAGAGGCATGGCATGTGCAAAGCCCTGAAGAATGCAATGCAAGGATGGGGAGAAAGGCAGAGATCACACTGTAGAAGACCTTGGGAGCCTCGGCCTAAGTGCTATGAGAAGCTATTGAAGTTCCTCAGCAGGATGATTGTAATTTTTAAAGGTCGCATTGCTGTAGGGGGGACAAATTAAAAAGGATGCAGGGAGACCAACTCTGTGAGGGTGGGGGATTAGAGGAGATGGTTGGATTGAACACTTTAATCCAGGCAAGATGGTGACAGTTGGGAAGTAGAGTCAACATCACCCTGAGAACTTGCTTTGGCTAAGTTGCTATTCCAAAGGAGACAGAGACATGGAACAGAGGTGCCCCAGCTGAGCCTGGCCACATGAACCCGCTCACAGCTGACTTGCAGATGTACAAGGAAGTCCAGCTCAGCCTTCCAGCCAAGTCTAGCTTACATCAATCAACTTCAGCTGATCCTTAGACGCGATAAATTATTGTTTAAGGCACTGAGTTTTGGGGTAGTTTGTTACAAAGCAATGACAAACCAATACTGAGATCTAGTATAATATCTTAATTTATTACTTTCTCAGGGTCACATAGCAAACCAAAGAGTTAGTAGGCAAACTAAGCCAAAACTTTGGGTCCCCTGTGTAGAACCATTTCCACAAGTATCTTCAGAGTACAAGTACAGGTACAGCTGTCATGTGTCTTACAGACAAAAGGACTTGCTAACTCCTGGACCCCATAAGAACAAAACATCACACAGAAAAAGAAGAAAATAGAGTCAACAGGATTTGGTGATTGATTGGCTGTGAGTTGTGCAGAGGGTGTAGGGGGCGGGGTGTCCAGAAGGAGTCCAGATTTGGGGTGGGGGTAACTGATCAGATGTTGGGCCACCATGAAAAAGAGAGGAGGGGGTGCTATCTGTAGCTTTTTTCCTTTTGCCAGGTTCAAACAACTTCAAGTTCAAGCAGAAAGACTACTATCTACAAATTTATCTCTTATTTCCAAAGACTGAAAATACTATTTCTGCTTATTCATTTTTACCCTCCCTCCAAAAAATGCACTAGAATAAAGCAATTTGAAAAACGCTTACAAAGAGATTTTACCCATACCTTTCTGAAGAGACAATATCCCCTTTCTATAGGTAAAACCTAAAGATATGTGTTATCATTGAGGGCAAAGATAGTAGAGGGAAACTTTCCTGTATTTAGCAAAAGGTGACATGAAATTTTAAAAAGCTGAGGAAAGTTGATCTACGTACTCTAAGAATATGGTTCTAAGAATGAAACTAAAATATCAAATATCAAAATATCAATATAGCAAAATGGGCTTCTTTTTTGGTTAAGTTCCTCATGCAAACTGTTATTTGCTTTCTAGATTAAAGTCTATCTCAGGTACTGAGGCCAGGCTACAAATATAGCAGCAAAAGGTAGTTGGTTGCATTTCCTACATCGAGGATTATGTTGTCTTAGAATTGGGAACTCTTCTTCTGGACCTACCCATAGTCATGGAGAAGTTCCTTGAGCAATATGGTCTGAACCCAAATGATCAAATCATGACTGAAGACAACCATTCGTGATTTTGCCTCTCAGGTTGAGCTCTTTTTGGGAAGTAAGACAGATGCTCTTGCTTTTGCCAAGGGGTGAAGTTTTATTTCTAAAGACCTTGAAGAAAGAACCCAGAAGGAGAACCATCAGAGATGAATGAACTGTTCTTTACCTGGGGGGCCGCTGACACTACAATGACGACAGCAAACAAAGTTGGTGTCTTGTTTGGAAATCAGACCACAAGCAATTGTTGACACCAATAGAGCTGGAATGACACTTGTTCTCATACTCAATATACTTGCCGACCAGAGTGACCATGTCAATCATGAAGCATTCTAGCTGCAGAGAAGCCCAACTTCCAGGGATTTGCTGGCTCAGCAGGAAAGCAAGGAAAACAGCTTCCTATAAATGAACTGCATCCTTTTCCTACTAATGGTGAGCTTTCTTAAAGAGTTCAATCGTACTAAATAGAAACCTTTTTTTCTCTCATCAGCCAGAAAGTTACTTTATTTGCTTGGTTTGAGAGTATCACTTAAATATCAGCTAAATATTGTTAGAACTTCCCACCCATACTAAGTGTATTTACATGACTTAATCTGTCTTGAATACAGAGTCAGTTTAATAACAATATAATTGGTTCTAGGTTTTTAAAGGAGTATTTTATTTAGATGAAATATGTGATATAAACAGCACATATAGGATATATAATATAGGACTACAATATTAAGCAATGCTGAGTGTATTGTCAAGATTTGCCAGATATATTCCTTGCTCACAGTTCAAACATTTAAGATTATTTATTTACCAAATTTTAGCATGTGTTTTCACTGTAAAAACATAGCCTTGTACTTCCTTGTGGGACTCTATAAATAGAAATAATATACCACTAACTCAGACTACAAAAAAAATAAGACATTTCTTAAAAATAAACAACAGAAGATAGGAATATGGTGTGACGTGGGTGGTGTAAACAAACTGGCACAGGACAGCTTAAGACCTGGGGCATGCCATCATGTACAAGGGGCTCCAACTCTAGTGGACCACTAATCGATTCTTTGATGTTGTCTAAGTTCCTTCAACTTGGAACTTTGTTCCTCCTGGGGCAAAATGTTGTGGACAGATCTCGGGACCCATAATGACCTCTGAAAACCTGCAATTCCAGTTAAATCAAAAGGAAAGAAACCATCCTCGAGCCCCTCTGAATGTTAGTTTTTGGACTAACTAGCAGAAAATCTTCAGGCCAGTCCCTGGCGCTGGTGGTCTTGTCTTTGTGTAAAGATTTGGTTCTGTTTTAGGTGGGCCAGAGCTTTCAGCTCAGCCCAAGGTCTGTGGGGGCCACATCTGGGATTAATCTGGACAACTAAACCAGCCAGGCCCTCTGCAAAAACACAGGGAACCCTGGAGGCAGCCCTTGGCCCCTTGGTATCCTCACCACAGTGGTACCTGCTCCAGTGTCTGACCCAACAAATGTGTTTCCAATTTTTTCTGAACTGAAAACTTTTTTCTCTGTTTCTGCTGGCTTCTGAGATTCTTAGAGCAGAATTTGTACCCAGCAAAAAAAGAAATGGGACATCTATCCTTACTTAGCAAACAATAAATTTTCCTTTGCATGTCTTCCCAATGGGCACTTGGTTTTTTAAAAAAAAAGTTCTGAATGTACTCAGGAAAGAGCAAGCAGTTTGAGGTAGAGGCATATCATGGGCCAGCATGAGCCAGGGCTCCCTGCCCACCATTGTTGGAAGACCAGCTAAACATGTATAAAACAACTAGAAAATGAGGAAGTGCAGGACTGGCCAAGAGAGCCAAAGAACAGCATGGGCTAGAGAGAATTCACAGGAGATCCTTGGGGTTGAATGAGCCTCAAATTGGGAGTGAAGTGTCAGAAAAGGGAGATGGAGAGCGTACCTGTGGGAGGACCGTGCAAAGTAGGCACGCAGGTGAGCATGCACTGGAACAGGTAGTAAGTCCTGGTTCCTTAGAGGCTTCCTGTTGAAGAAATATGGAAAGGTCCATAAGTACCCCAAGCTATAGACAGCTCAGGAAGCCATTAAGCCCTTTATCTTCCAGCTCTGCCTCTCTGATGGTGAGATCCAGGGAAGTGGTTCCTCTAAACTTCTGTTTCCTCATCTATGAAAAGGTAGGATCACATACCTACCTTACAGGTATTATAAAGATTGTAATACATAATGCACATAAAGATCTTCTACCATGTTGGATTTAGAGTAAGCAAGCAATAACTTAGCTGCTTTATCACTCATTTAGAAACTGTGTCAGACACCGTAGGAATGTAGAAATGGACCAGATGTGGATCCTTCCTTTAACTACAGGAGAAGACATATAAAAGAAGGAGAAATTACTTCTGCCTGAACCATAAATTCTAGGCTAAGGAGTCTGAGTTTTATTTGGTGCGAGAGGGGGCTGTTAAGCAAAACACGGGTGGTATGGAGCAGATTAACTGGGTAGTAAAACACAGAATGGCCACTAGTGGAGAGCCAGCCAGGAAATTGTTGCAATAACTTAGATGTGAGGGAACTAAGGCCTGGCCGAGGACAATAGCAGTAGGGAATGGATGTTGAAGAAATACTGGATCCTAAAGGTATTTCCAAATGACAAGTTTGATGAGAGCAAATACACAGAATAAATAATGGCAGTGAAGCAAAGATAACTTGAATACTTTGATCCTGAAAAATTGGCAGAATGGGGTTGCCCATCACCAAAATAATAAGACATAAGGCAACAACACATCCCCTTAATGCAAATGCACATCCACATACACTTCATCACTGTATAGCTGCTTTTCACATTTGTGTGTGTGTGTGTCATTTGCTCTGTGTGTGTGTGTGTGTGTGTGTGTGTGTGTGTGTGTGTGTGTGTGTGTGTGTTATTTGCAGTAGAGACCCTAGGGTCTCTGCCCATCTCATAAGAGCCTCTTTAGCTCCCTCACAAACAGGAGTTGGGAGATTGACAACCATTTTGCATCAATCCTACCCCCAATTCCAGCTACAGCTAATGGAACAGGGATGAATGCCTGACCCAAAATGGACCACATTTTTTCTCTTAGAAACTTGGAATTCGGATTGAGGGTTCCAGTTCTATCTGGGCTATTTGCTGGAACTCAAATGGCATGCATTTGGAAGGTACAGAATAGCCATCTTCTATCTATAAAGTAGACAGAGAAATCCAGTCTTTGGGGAGAGAAGAAAGAGCAGAACAGAGCAGAGTTGAGGCAGAGAGAGTCCCTCCTGATTTTGGTAGCTTCATAGTTCCTAGCTTCCTGGCCGTGAAGAGACCCAGCTACTTTTAGATTCCACATGACAGCCCAGTACCCATCAAACCAATTCTTCTGTTTGCTCAAGCTGGTTTGCATAATTTTATGTACTTGCAGTTTGTAACATTGACTAATGCTGTCTTTTATTGAAATAGGGGGCCATGTTGAGGTCTGCAAGAAGTTCATGTTTTCTAGTAGGTAAGTTCTCCACTGAAAAGGGGACGCAGTTCATTGTCAGTTCCTCAGAAAAAGTAGGTAACTGGAACTTTGATGACAGGACCTAGGTAGGAAGGAGGGAGATCGAGCTCTTGTCCAGATATTAAGAGATCTGGATGTCTTGCACCTTCATTAGAGACCAAGGAGGAAAGCAGGAACCCAAGCAAAATCTCTGTCCTGAGGATGAACTGCAGATATCTTGTCTTCTCTGTGTTTGGGGTTGCAGTGCATGGTTAAGAGCGATGGATCTGGTTCAGACTGTTCTGAGTTCAAATCTATGCTCAGTCTCTTTCTCACTGGGCACATTACTCAGCCTCTCAAAGACTCAATTTCTTCAGCTATTAAGTAGGAGTAATACCTATCTCATAGAGTTGTGTTGAAGTCTCTAAGGGGGACCAATAAGTAGCACCCAACTTCTTTGAAGCCCAAGTTTCGTACCTTTCAAAAAATTTTTTTAATGAGGGTTAGTTGAGACAGAATGTCATCTGCAAAATTGATGTAGGCTGCAGTGAACAACACTGCCAAGTATGAGATCAAATGGGTTAAATAAGTCCATACTCCAAAGGAGACCCTTCACACCAGGGAAATGTGAGTCTACAGAGTGTACACACTGTCCAGGTTGTGGCCTCCCACTAGTGTGAGAGAAGACCCACCCTCAAAACCTATGATAGATGAACTCTGCAACCAATGGCTGTCCCAGCTCCCAGCAGGTCACTGGGAGCAGCAGCAGTGAGGAGTGGGGCAAGATACCACAAGAGTAGAAGAAATCCCTCTCAGCAGCCATAATGGAGACAAGCTGTCTCATCACCTCATCTCCCAACTAACAGTTGTTAGAATTAAGTGAAATAATCCAGGCAAGTCACATCCCATTGTATGGGTATCTATCTAACCAAATAAAAAACAGCCATTCTTCTCAGCAAGAGAGAGACATACTGCAAAGTTAGGACACAAGGGGTTCTGCCCACCATTGCACTCGGGAGATGTGAGATGGGAGCTGTAGATCTCTAACTCTCTCAGTGTCTGTCCACCCGGCCTCAGGGGAGATGTGAAATCTTCCATATACTGGCAGTGACTGTTGAACGTGTTGTTTCCAGTTTTTATCTGTTACAAACAATGCTGCTATAAACATTCTTGTATTTGTTTGTTGATGCTCATATATACACCTTCTGCACAAAACCTGTCTAAATCCTCATATATCCCAGTGCCACGGCTGTGCCTGCCACACGGGAAGAGCTCCATCGACACTTGCTGAACGAATGAATAAATTCCTGATGAGCTGACTGAGGGAGCACTGGCCACTGCAGGGGATACAAAAAGAATCGGACCTCGTCTTTCTCTCATGGAACAGAGAGCTAAAACCCTTTGGGAGGACAGGATGGCAGACAGAAGAATCAGCCTTGAAAGAGATTGACCAGGAGCAGCTTTGAGGGGAGGAGGCGAGTCAGGAGAGGGCAGTCACAGGAGCCACAGGGTTGCAAAGAATGGATGTTCAATAGTACTGAACAGCAGTCAGCAAACAGGAGTCCTCGCAAAAGTGGCTCCTTAAAATAGGGTGGACGATCTTTGCCAAAGCTATTTCAGGAAAATGCAACACACATAAGTCAGATGCACATATGGGCATTTTATACATTATGTCATCACAACATGTAAACATAACACACATCTCATCATGTGAACAACAGGAAACAAATGGCATATTTTCTGTTCAGATAACAAGAGCAATTTGTCTGGTTAGCACATGGGGAGCCACTGTAATTTGTTCCCCAAATTGGGAGATTCATTTATTCTTTCTATGTTCTGATGAAGTCAGACACCATTTATTCTCAGAATGGAATCAGTAGAAACCAGCTGACAGAGGCCAGAAGGAAAAGAGGAGAATTAAAGATGCCAGGTACTTCACAAATAATTTTGCTTTGTGCTCACAACAATCTAGTTAGGCAAGAATTACTGCCCCCATTTTGCAAATGTGAAAATTCACACTTTCTAGTAAAATGGACTTGTGTGAAAGCAAACAGCTAGTCCAGGTGGAGCTGGTGTCAAATGTAGGTGTGGCTCACCTAGAGCCTGTTTATCCTTCCCACAGCATTGCTACCTGCCCAGGCTGTGAAGTGTGCTTCTTCACTAGCATGGCACCTGAAAACACTTTATACACTTACTTCTCAGTGGTAGGTTTTTTAAAGGTTTAATTTAATTTTATTATTATAACTTTTTATTTTAAAATGGTTTTAAACTCATAAGAAATTGTAGGACTAGCACAGGGAATTCTTGTGTATCCTTCACACAGCTTTCCCCAGTGATAATATGTCTCTATGACCTTAGTAAATTGTCAAAACCAGGAAATCCATGTTGGTATAATACTTTTAACTCAGGGTTTTCCAGCCTCAACACTGAGGTTTTAGTCCAAACTAGTCTTTGCTCTGGGGCCCATCCTGCGGATTATAGGATGCTAGGACATCCCGGCCTTTACCCACTAGCTGCCAATGGCATGCCCCTCCCCAGATGTGACCGCCAAACATGTCACCAGACTCAAAGATAGCTTTTAAAGTACCAAACTGCTTTACGTTCTTTATTCAAATTAGGACTTTTGGTTCAGCAGTATTTTGGTTTAACACAGAAAAGTAACAACACAGCAGAGCAGCAAACAGGAAGTTTAAAAAACAAAAACAAAACAAAAACAAAAACAAAAAACCTCAGAATCGAAAAGACATTTTCAAACCACAAATATATAACTAACCATCCTTTTAAAAATTAAGGAGAAACATGAGGCTGGCTTTTGACTATCATACTTCTCAGATTAAATAAGCACTCTTAAAAATCAAATTCACAGAAATGTGTTACTCATCCCAAACTTTACACTGGGCATATTTCTCAAGCAAATCTTAAAATGGAGGTTAATAAGGTTTTTTTCTCACATTGTTAGAAGAAACTGTGTAAATATAATCAAATAAAATATTCTATCTGAAATAATCGCCCACTTGCTGCTGCTGCATGGCTGATAAAGGAGCATCAGCCCCATCTGATTTCAGCTAAGGAGGGCAGACACAGTGCCGACAAAAGTTGATTGTCATCTTTGCTCCAGCTTTGACAAGCACCCCTACCCCAAGACAGTGCTGGGACCCTTATAAACTTCCTTTGGCAAGTCAGAGCCCTCCACAGGCATTGTCCCTAGAAAGCTCTGTTGCATGCTCAGACCCTGGAGAAATGACTTGGGCATTTCAGTGAAATTCTAGTACAGGGGACCCCAACAACACTGGGCTGTGGGCTAACACAAACTCTATCATCACTCACAGGAGCCATTGTCCATTAAGGTGAGTCTCCCTGCCCTACAATCCCAAACTTCTGCTGTCACATATGGATCATTTATCACACGTGTCCACCACTGCCTCTTATACCTGTGCCTATAGAGAATGTTGTTGAATCGTTTTAGAAACCCTTGGCTATAACAAATTTATCTGGATAGTGAAGCATCCAGTTTTAAGACCTTCTGAACCAACTGGATATGGCAGAGCCAAAAGCAAAGGCTTAAATGTTGTGCCTTTGTCCTCAAGGTGTCCATTAGTATACTTCTACCCAGGCCAGAGTCTGCAGGGCCTGGGGAGGACATGTTACTGGAAAGGAGGCATCTCATCCCTTCTGCCTTCTTAGAGGTCTAGCTAGTGGAGGATCATGTAGAGCAGGACAGCCCCTGGCCTAAGAATTCAGTGCCTTTACAACCCATTGTTTCCCCTGTCAGAAAAGCTAGTCTTTCTGGGCATGTTGCACTAATGCATAAATTCCTCTGTAAATACTTTCTGATAAAAGGCAAAATCCAAAATAACTCAAGATCTAGTAAAAGAAACAACCTCCAGTTTAGATTTTTGGTGGATGGGGGGCAAAAGTGGGAGACTCATATATCTTTCTAAAGGTATACTAAGGTTTTGTTTTCCCAAAGGAACATATTATATATTTCATTGTAAAGCACTTGTCTACAATTTTAACATCCATTTATATCTGCAATTATCCATGTAATATTAATTTGTATCTCAGGGGCCTTCAAATTCAATCAGATTTATAAATTCACAATCCTAATGCAACAAATAGATCTCACTAATCTTGGGCTCTGTACTTCATTTTGACATGGGTAATATTTGGACTTTGGAGTTTTCTAGCTCAAAATGTAATATCAAAAACAACATGACTGAGGTCAGTGCATAAAAACACAACTCCTCCTTAACCAAACTGAAAGGAACATACAAATAGAATGCTCTGGACTATGTAAAGTGATTTTGAATATGAACTCACATTTCTTTTTAATAGTGTAAAAATTAGAAAAAGCTAACTCTCTGAGAAAGAGTAAGCTCTTTCACCTACTTAGTGTATAAAAAGATGCTACTTCAACTGCACCACAACAGTCTCCTAATATAATAACAAGGGTCCTTCACTCAAAGATTTCACGGGAGGCACTAAAATCATGTATCCTCTAAAGCAGGGGTACCGGTATGTGACCTGTTAGGAACTGGGCCACACAGCAGGAGATGAGCAGCAAGCGAGTGAGTGAAGCTTCATTGTATTTGCAGCCGCTTCCCAGAACTAGCATCATCACCCTCAGTTTTACCTCAGATTATCAGTCATTAGATGCTCATAGGAGCACTGGTCCCTGGTGCCCAAAAGGTTGGAGACAGCTGCTCTAGAGAGCACAAGGTAGCCCCTTTAAAGACTATTAGTTTCCAGTGGCTAGAAACTTCTCTTCAGCTGGAGTGGATGCTTCCTTAACATGACACATGTATAGCTATTTGCAGAAAAGCCATCTGCAGGATTTGCTCATGAATTTTCAACGGGGAGATTAAATGTTTCAAGCTTAAATCACAACATCCACCTGTTTTCAATCTTTATTCAATTCAGGTTTTCAGACCAAATTTTCCTTTTCAGGATACATTAGGATGCTGTTGACTCTCCTTGGGAAATGACTTTAAGTAACCACTTGCGAAGGACCTGAGCAATGCCAACAACATGAATGAGATGAGTTAATACAATCATGGAGAAATTATACTGGTTAATTTATTTAAAGGTCTGTAAGGTACTCTAAAATATCTTTGCTTTCCAGAGATATTTGTATATATGTAGATTTCCCAGTTGACCTGTCTCTGAATTCACGACTTAAAAGATTTCCATTCTTCTGTTAGATTTTCTAGGCATATCACACTAACACATCTAAAAGTAAGCCCTTGATCTTTGCCATCTCGAAAATCTACGTTCAGTTGAAATGTGACTGTTCTTTTTTTGCTAAAATTTGTCTGCTTGTCTGCTGCTTACAGATGGCCAAGGTCAAAGAACTAAACTCCATAAAATGCAAATATAAAGTCTACCAAAAAAGATTCAAAGGACTTTCAATCCTTATGAGCCTAAAGTTACGGTGTTTAGCATCCCAACAAACAGCCCTTAGAGGATTAAAGGACTGTTTAGGATGTATTCTGATAGTCTCCCTGAGCAGCTAAAGTGAGTCCACAGAGGAACAAGGAAGCACAGCAGGTCACCTTGCGTAACGTGCCTATTATGTAGTCTGAAAGAGAAACCTGGGTCACCCTCTCCTATTGGGCTTCCAGGCACAGGCCTGCTTATCTGCAAGTTGGCCAGGACTGTTCTGTAGGAGGAAAGGTGGGTCATTTGGCTGAGCCTAGGTTGTCAGATGCCATTTTGCTCCCAGCCCATTGCCCTATGTGTCTACAAAGAGCACATCCTGGGCCTTGGAGATTGTCCAGGCCCTGGCATCATGATGACTGGCTGGGCAAAGGCTGAACTGCAAAAAGCTCACTGTCAAGGTTGCTTATTAAGTGACCAAACATCATGGTTCTCTCCTTTCACCTACAAACCTGTGTCCCATTGCGTGAAACAAAAATGAACAGTTGGTTCTTTCCCATGAAGCCACAAAAAAAGCAAAACATCCCATTTCTTCCCAACTTCTGACAAAGAACATGTGACACAGATCTCGATACTACAAGTGGCTCGAGGCAACACACTCCTATGAAACACACAACTGAGTCATGGAATGAAAACACTTAGCATACTAAAATATATAAAAACTGTTGTGCTAGAAGGCAGAAACATAAGGAATTTGTGAATTAATGTACAGAATCCAACACTAAAACTCTAGAAATGAAATGAGCATAAGTCTGTTCCTCTGTGAGCTGACATTTTGTGCATGGACTCAAGAACCACAAAGTTGCTGGGGAAGCCCTCACCCTGGTCAGGGCAGATGGAAGGGTGAGCATGTGAGGGTGGGGTCAGCTAGAAAGCCCACTGCCCATCTGACAGGAGGAAGTTTCTCTGCCTTCAGGCTCATGTTTCATGGATGACAACTGCCCCGCTCCCAGGTGCTGCCAGATGTCTGCCTGGGTTGTGGTCCTGCTCCCAGTGGACTGAGGTGCCTCAGCATCCCCAGAGCTCAGTTGGCTCTAGAGTCCAGTGCCCACTCCCCAGAGTAGGATCCTGGCCTTCCTAGATAGGTCTTGGAACCAGCTAGCCACCTTGATTCATAAACCTGGGGTTCTGAGGGGAAACTTTGTTCCATATGTCCCTGAACCAAAGAGTGTCTGCCTACTCATTGTACAGCAGAGCCAAACACTGAACACAGGATTTTGCAGTGGAGAATTAAAGCAGTTTATTGGCAGGGCACCAGGCCAGGAGATCATGGAGCTAGCACTCAAAACCTGAACTTTTAAAGGATTTTATAGGCATAGACTGAGGGTTAGGGGTTAGAGGTTGAGGATGAAGCTGATTGGTTAGTTCTTGAATGTGAGCCTTGGCTGTTTTCCTTAGTCTGATTAATTCACTTTCTGACGTCATCTTGTCTGGTGCTTTGTCACTCTTGTCTCTTGTCGGTAATATAACTGGATTGAAGAACCAAGATATTTCTGCAAAAAAATCTGATTGTGCATCAGTGACATTATCTTTAAAGCAAAAATCAGAAACTAGACATCTTGTGACCATCGTGATTGTTTAAGCTATCATCGTTTTCTGCTTAACTAGCTGCATTTTTCTATTATCTCAAGCAAAGTGCACTTTTAAACATTTTTCCTGGAACTTGCTTTACAGGCAGGCCTTCAAAACATGACTAACATACTTTCTTAATCTTTGACTATAAACTACGTGACAACCAAAGCAACTGAAACATTTAGTTAAAGCCTATACCTATATCTCTAGACTAATACCTAATACTAATACCTAAACATGTTTACTGTTAACTGCTGGTTTTACATACAGACTGCCACATTTCCAGCCACTGCTTCAGAAACTCTTTAGTTAGGGACACACATTTCCTTTACCATCCCTGGACCCAATGCTCTGTGGACTCACTTGGCCATAAGGAAGAACCTGAGGTCAGGTTCATTAAATGATCTGAGAACTTATTTCTTTATCACTACAGACAGACAAGATGATTATGTTTTAAACAGAATGACCCTCATTTATTCAAGTCGAGGTAAATAGTACTGGAAAAAAAAAAGCGATATCAATTCCCTGAATTGTGAAATTTTGCTTTTGGGATGAGTATGTATTTTCATTCCATTCAGGAAATACACTCTTAAATATTTCCTCACTCTAGTCAATGTTGACCCCTTCTTCAAAACTAACTTTTACAAAACAAATAAAACCTATTTTCACTTCCTTATATTTCTTTACAATATGTTTGCTATTGGTCTATAATGAAAAGTTGGCACTTTATAAAATATATTGACATTTAGAAGATTGCCAGTTCTAGAACTTTGAAAGGCTGTAATCATGTACAGAAGAACTGGGCTGTTCAAAATATCTTATATAATTCTGAGCCTTTAAAAAGTTTTTTTCCAAGATTTGGGGGAGAGCAAAGCTAGATTTCCTTTCCTAACAGCCATGTTTGACAGCCATTATATTATGAAATAAGTACTTTTAAAACTAATGGTTTGAATTCCAAATTATACTCCTGAAAAAGTTTTTATGAGAAAAGTTGCTGTATAACTCTTAAAAAAACATTTCTTATCTATTTTATTCTAGATTTAATGAGTTACCATATTAAAGAATACCAGAGAAAATGATTATTTTGATCATTATATTGGGATTCTCATTTTATCTTAACTTCATTTTAAATAATCCCAAACAATCCAAAATACATTAAAATATAAATTAGCATTTCAATCTGAGTTATAGGCTATATACAGTATCAATGCTTTTCAACTAAAATGTACTCATACACACAAAAAATGTAAAATGTATGTAGATGTTGTCATTTTGCAATAATATTCTATAAAAAAATGGTTTACCAGACCCAATACTGAACATTGCATGAAGACTCAATTGTTTTTGTATTTAATAACAACAAAAAGATGTAATTTTAGTACTCACTTATTTCTATTGTTGTGAAGTTTTTTATAAGTATTCATTATTTCATCAATGCAACCATTTTTTAATCTGCTTTACTCCAAGTGTAAATTATAATTCATTAATTTCTGATAGCTTTCCACTAATGTTACTATTTTAAAATGTTTCCGTGAATCACTTACTTTGGCAAACACTGCTATAGTCAAAGGGATGTCTTTAAACCAGAGTTCAAACTAAATATTTCTATTTTAAGTGTCCCAATTTGAGTCAGAGAGATATCTGGCAGTTTTCGTAGCTTGATGTTAATTCAGATGGGTGCTATATTTCAGGTGCACTGATTTATCATTTCTTAGATGTATCAAACAAACAAACAAACAAACAAACAAATGGAGCTACTTTAAAAAGGGGTGGGAGCTGCCATGCCAGAAAAATTGCATCTCAGGTATTATGCTTCAAACCTCTGAAATGTTAAAACAGGGCAAAATAACCTTTGGACTGGGCCTAAAGCAACATTGTACCCCAAAGAACTGGTTGCAAAGAAAGTTATTATGACTACTAGATTGAAAATTAAAAGCATTGTTTAGAATTAGCATCATCACTGTTATCTGTACCAATAAAAATGCCTTCTATCTGTCAATGTAGTTGTTCCTCTTCCCTTTATCACAAATATCCATTGTCGTTGTCTCCTAATTGAAACACTATTTGTTTGGGCTTCTGCCTGAATCAATGCATCCCAAATAGCTATTCTTTAATCTCAAGTAAATGCTTATTGCTTCTCATTTTGAAAGGTTTTTTTTTTTTTTTTTTTTTTAGGTTAACGTGAAAGAAAGCAACAGGTAGATTCTCCTCCCCAGTATGGTAATAATTGTTTTAGTGTTTATTCTAACCAAGATAACTAAGAGTAATGTACAGTTCTACCTTTACCCAAAGGAGGTATATTTCAAGCAGCAAATTTTACCAAAAGTTCAACTGCTTTATTAGGCATAACTCTCAGCACATAGTGTTTAAAAAAGTACTGCTTCTCTAGAGCAGGGGTTGGCAGACTTTCTATAAAGGTCCAGATAGTAAATATTTTAGACTTTGCCATATGGTCTCTGTTGCATCTACTCAACTCTGCTCTTATAGCAGAAAAACAGTCATAGATACATGTAAATGAATGTGCATGGCTGTGTTCCAATAAAACTTTATTTATGGACACAAATTTGAATTTCATACAATTCTGTGTCACAAAATAGTATTCTTCTTTTAAATTCTCCCAACTCTTAAAAAATCGCAAAAAAATATATATATCTTTAGCTCTCAGACCCTTTTTAGCTCTCAGATAAGAATAGGCTTCAGGCTGAATTTGGCCCACAGACTATATATAGTATTCCTATCTTTGTTCCACAGAACAGTGAAACCATCCATTCCTCTTTAAAGATTACCATTACAAAACAGATTGATTGTACCAGTCATGTGCAGGAAAATATGAAAACTCAAGAGAGACAAATTACCAACGGGTAGCCAAAGGGTAAAGAAATCAAGTCCTTATCCAGGATGCCCACCCACCCTGCTCCTGCATGGCCATCTCATCTTGGCATCCACAGCCATCAACAATGAACAAAGGGTGACCAGACCTGGTGTCCACAGTCCTCCCTCATGCAGGGTACCCTTCTGGTTCTGAGTAGTAATTACTTCCTGGACATTTTAATTACCTATCAAGTTACCACTACCCAATGTGGCTTTGAGTGGAACAGAAAGCCATCTTTTCATCCATCTCCTGAATTTGGAGTTCAGCAACCAAGAGTCCAGCTTCCCTGACTGCTAATGGCCCAGAGGAATCTAGCAGCTGTTATGTGCTCTGCCTACACAAAGGGGTTCGAGGAGGAATGGCCAGCTCCTGCGGCTCACAGCCAAGGCCTGCCTACTAGATTTTTCTGGCATTTCAATTCACCAACTTCTTACTTTGTCGAGGGACAGGAGCCTTCTACAAAACATTTTAAAGAACATTTTTGCCAAGTATGGGAAACCTGGGCCTTTCCACATCAGAGAGGAGGGACAGAAGAAAGGCAATTTGGAAATACCGTTGTTTATTGTTAAACTGCAGGCATCATCGGCTGAGGAAGATCGACTGTCTGCCAAGATCTCCCAGATCCCCAGGAGCTGAAATATGAAGTACAGCATAAAAGGGTGTGCAAGTGGCCTTCACTTTTTTAAGGGACATTTGTACACAAAGGCACAAGTAAATAACATCAAGACTGGGCCAACATTTCCCAGTTCCCAGTTAAAAGTAAAAGATAGCGGGCCAGGTCCCCATCCGGTTTTCTCTGAGAAACAAACGCCTGTGGGAAGGCACCTGCGCGCACCCACAGTCCAGCGCCTTCTCGTGGTGCGATGTGGTGGGATACTATGTCCTTTCCCTGAGATCTGAGGGGTCTACAGCAAGCCGCAAAGGCTAAAACACAGTGTCTACTGTTAAAAACACATCCCGAGGTCTAACAGCCCCACTCAGGAGTCAGAAGCCTTTTTCTGAGAGAAAACTAGTGCTCTGAGTCTTTAGGATTTCTTCCCATTCAGACCAAGAAGGGAGACTTCAAAAGGTCGCCAGGAAGATCTAAGCGACGAGAAAAGTGGCAGGGAGGTTAGGTGCTTTGCCCGGTCTAGCCATGCTGTGCTCGCAGGATCTGTCTGGATGCAAGTTTATGATTGAGTGGCCACATCCTTTCCCTTCCATGCTCCTCTCACTCCAGGTGGACGATGCTCAGCAAATTGTCCGGGCAAGTCACCCGGCGCAGTCCCCTTCCCACGGTCCCTCGAAGCGCTCCGGGGCGGTGCAGGGGGCCGAGGACCACGCCCAGCGCTCAGAGAGCGTCGGCTGGGCGCATGTAGCGCAGCGTGTAGTTGGCCCCTGCGTTGTTGTCCCAGTACTCGCCTTGGGCGCAGCGGTAGCAGATCGCGAAGTGGACGGCGACGTTCGGCGCGTCTGTGTTTTCGCCCTCCTTGGGCTGCAGGCCCGGGGGCAGGCACAGCGAGAAGTGGAACCGCTGGACGCCCGGCTGCTCCTCGGCACCCGCGGGCCCGGGCGCCCCCGACAGCGCCTGTGGCCCCCCTGGCTCCACGGGCTCAGGATGCAGCTCGGCAGGCACGTCCATAAAGGAGCGCCACTCCGTGAAAGTGTAGCGCACGGCCACGGCTCTCGGCCCAGGGCAGCCCAGGACCCGTCCAGAGCCTGTCACCTCCGCGCCCCAGGGGGCCGAACAGTGCACGCGCTCCAAGCACACGCGCTGCTGCTGCAGGCGCTCTGCTGCGGCGCTCGGCCCGGGGAGCTCGAAGAGTGGCCGGAGCCCGGGAGACTGCGCGGAGAGGGGCGCGGCGGCAGCCGCGGCCAGGAGGCCGGGGAGCTGCTGCAGGTCCTCGGCGCTCATGGGAAAGCTGCGGAGGCGGGAGAACACGGCCGGCGGCACCTGCGGCTCCTCCGCCTCGCTGAAGTGTTTCACGCTCGCCAGGCTCAGCCCCAGCGCGTCCGCGAACTGCACCCGCTTCTTGCACTTGGCGCAGCAGCCCCCCGGGCTGTGAGGCGCGTCCTCGGCCCGGTCGCCGTCCTCCGCCCCCAGCGTCTGCGCAAGCTGCTGTCGCTGCTGCAGGAGTTTGGCCGCCTGCAAGATCGGGTCGGCGGGCAGAGAAAAGGACCGCGCGCGGAGGCGGCGGCGGTAATCTAGGAGTTCCTCCTGCTCCTGGAGCGCAACCTCCTCCTCCTCCTCCTCCTCCTCCTCCAGGGGCAAGGGCTCGGCGTCGGGGCTCCCGCACTCCGCTATGTCGCTGCTGTCTCTGCCATCCTCCATGCAGAGGGGCCTCCCGGCGGGCCGCTCCTCGGCTGGTTGGGGGTCTCTAAAGGGCGCGGATCCCTGCGCCTCCACAGTTAGCAGCTGCGCCCCCTGGGGCTCCATGAAGCCGGCTGGCCTCGGGACCTGTCTGGGTCGCGAACCCGCAGCTCAAAACTCCTCTGGAGACTTAACACCTTTACTGCTTGACAGCGCGCAGCGCCCGCCCCAGGCTTCGGAAGAAAACACAGCTCCACGTGGGCGTCTCGGGGTTTTAGCGGCTGCCAGGGCGAAGTGGGAGGAGGATGCGGGTCAGGGGCCGGCACCCCGCCAGGCCGCCTCGGGATTGAACCTGCCCGCCACGGGGGAGGGCCGGGGGCGGGGAGGCGCCGCCGCGAAACACCTGGAAGCAAGGCGGCGCGGGGCGGGAGTGCGTGGGCGGGGTTCCCGAATACTCCAGCGGCAAGTGGAAGCCAGCTTTCTGGAAGTCGGGGCCTCCCTTTCACCTCCGTCCCACCCCAGCAGGGCCCTCGGCGGTCCCGCCTCCGCAGCTCCCGGATAAACACGCGCTCAGCTTTCGTCGACACTGGCATAAGCAGTCTTCCTCCTACCCATAAAGTTAGTCCACAGGTCCTGACCTGTGCGCCCTTCGGGGTGCTGCAGAGGGGGCTCCTCCTGGCTGTCGCATCGGTCCAGGAAGTCCCATGGGCCGGGGAGCAAATGAGGAAAACCCGTCCGCGGGGAAGTTGGGAGGCGGCCGAGCCGTGAGGCCCGAGAGCACGGAGTGCCTCCCTCGCGTCCTCTTCTGTCCTTCCCCACAGCTCAGAGCGCGCCCGCCCCACGCCTCCTCAGAAGCTGGGCGCTTGGCCTCTTCGCGCTTCCGAAAGCCGCGCGGCGCGGGCCTGGGCGGGCTCCGGTGCGGGGACGCGCGGAGGAGTGGACACGCAGCGAGCTGCGAGCAGCCGGAGGCCATTCGCGCGGGGCCTGGGAGCACGGCCCCGCTCCTCCCCTGTTCCCGCCCGCTGCAGAGGCGAGTTCGCGTGCACCGCCCCCACCGCGGCGGGACACCCGCGCCGCCGGCCCCTGCGCGCCCTCCTCCTGGCCCACCAGGAGTGGGGGCCCGAAGCGCACTCAGGCTGCAGCTCTGAGGCTGCGAGAGTCCCTCCGCGCCCTCCCGAAGGAATGCGGAACCTGGGGGAGACTTCCAAAAACGTTTGTTTGCTGTTTTTGTTTTGTTAAGGTTGACTTCGATCGAAGTCGGTGGTTCTCAAAACTTAGCGCGCATCAGCGTAACGGGGAGGGGCTATAAAAAGGCATTGCTGGGCCCAGTCTACAGTTCTCATTCAGAAGGTCTGGGGTGGTGCCCCACAGTATTCCTAACAAGGGCATGCTGAAGCTGCGCTCTGGAAACTGCATTTTGGGAATTACTACTAAAACTATGTGGACGGTGTATAGTAACTTGTATGAAACGTTGTTGATTCTAGAAACACAGGTCCACCATTTCAGAAAAAAAATCAAAAGCAAAGGCAGCCTACCCAAGTCATTTAATGGAGGCATAATAACTAAAATACCTTATGGTCTGGCAGAATTAAAGGGGCCAGGGCTTTAGGCATTTTGGTGTGGGGCATGTAAAAGAGCAGGTAAGTGGAGGGTAAGCACCATATTAATAGTTAATATTAACTGAGTGCCCAGTGGTCAACAGTGCTGAGGGCTCCCTGTGCATGATCTTAAAATCAGAACAACCCTGGGAAGTAGGAGTCATATTGTCCCTGCTGTACATGTGGGACATAAAGGTGCGGTAAGATTTTTCATTGCCCAGGTCTCAGCTAGTTTGTGGTGGGTAAGTAATTTATTTAATTTTTTTAAATGAAATTTATTGGAGTGACATTGGTTAATAAAATTATATAGGTTTCAAGTGTACAATTCTATAATACATCATCTGTATATTGCATTGTGTGCTCACCACCCAAAGTCAGATCTTCCATCACCATATATTTAACCCCCTTTACCCTTTTCTGCCTCTCCCCCTCCCCCTTTTCCTTCTGGTAACCATTAAACTGTTGTCTGTGTCTCTGAGTTTTTGTTTGTCATGTTCATTTGTTCCTTCAGTTTTATATCCAACATATGAATGAAGTCATGTTTCTCTACTTTGTCAGGCTTACTTGGCTTGTCATGCTGGTCTCTAGACCCATCTATGTTTTCACAAATGGTGATATTTCATCTTGTGGCTGAGTATATTCCGTTGTATATACATATCACATCTTTCTTTATCCAATCATCTGTCAAAGGGTACTTCTGTTGTTTCCATGTCTTGGTCACTGTGAATATTGCTGCAATGAACCTAGGTGTACATATATCTTTATGAATAAATATTTTCAAAATTTGGGGCCAGAAGAGGAATTGCTAGGTAAGATAGTAGTTCTATTCTTAATTTTTTGAGGAGCCTCCATAGTGTTTTCCATAGTGACTGTATCAATTTATATTCCTACCAGCAATGTATGAGGTGAACCCAGGTAACTTAGAAGGAAGATTTCTCCCATGGCTGCAAAGCCAGGGCTGGGGGTGGTGTTCTTGAAGAAGGGGCTCTGCTACCACTTGCTAGGATCTTGTGGGTACTCCCCTCCCCAGTGTGGAAAGCCATGATTGCATCTTAACTTGGGGGCTTACAAAAGGCACCAGATACATGGTGTCTCTTTCTGGAATAACTCCAAAATTTGATGAAGAAAACATTGTTTTTATCTTTAAGTCAACATTGACATGTTATGGAGTTAAATATAAAATTTGCAAACTATTTTAATTTGAGATAGTGCTTCAAAGAGATTTTGAGGTTGTGGTGACTGTCTGGGCTACAACCCTCATCAGAGCATGGGCCCACTCCAAGGCAGGAATTGGAGGGAAGAGGGGTTCCTACGGAGCAGATTTTAGGGAGGCATCACTCTCAGGGCCATACCGTGACCTGGTCCCAGCCCTATTCCTTTCTCCTCTCTTCAGTGGATACATTAGAGGTCTCCACCCTCAAGGAACTATCAGTATATTGGAGGAGACCACCATTAACCAAAAAGTCACACAGACAACTATAGACTTAGCCACTCTGGTGGATGCTAAGAATGTGAGATCTGACCTGGTCCAGGAGGCCAGGGACACCTTTCTGAGGAAGGTGAGTGGGAATGAACAGCTAGGACTGCAAGAAAGAAGATTTCAGCCCATATGCAGGCCTTGTGTGGGAAGGAATGTGGAAGAGTGGGACTTGAGAAAGCCTGTGTGGCCCAAAGGCAGAGAACAAGGAGGACCTGGAAGAGCTGGGGATGGAGTGGGACACGGGCCACCCAGGGCCTTGAGAAATTGGAGGCCTTCGAAGGATTTGAATCATAAGTGTGACTAACCAGATTTAAGTTTTGAAAGATTATTCTGCATGCAGGATGAAGAGCAGAGTGTAGGGGACAGAAAATGTGAGAGAAACTGTTAGAAGACTTGCAGTCTTTTGAGTCAAGAAGAGTGATCATGCCTCATCTGAGAGACATGGTGACGGTGGTGCAGTAGACAGATGTCAGAGCTATTTATGAGTGAAAACTGACATAGCATGCTGATGGACCCATATAGAGGTAGGTGAGAGGGACAGAGATCTCTTTTAGGATTTGGACATGAGCAGTTGGGTAGAGGCAGTAGCAGTCACTGGGGCAGAGACCACTAGAAGAAGAATAGAGTGCAAGATCATGAACTCCATTTTGGGCAGGTCAAACTTAACAGGTCTTGAGTTCTTTGTGACACCAATTTATTGACAACAACTGGGTGTCCAACAAATAAAATCTGACTCTAACTACCTAAAGTTAGCATCAGATCTCACAGGTTAAAGGGCTCATTCCCATAAGACTGCCCCCACCTCAGATGCCAGATGCTACCACACTTTGACCCAGCCAACTTAAAAATTCGGGAGTGCTCATAGTCCCACCTTCAGATTTGATAATCTGGCAGAATGACTCACAGAACTCAGGTGAAGGGGATCAAAATATGTTACCCCAAAATGTCATTTTTGCCTAAGAATTTTAAGCTGAAGGCAATTAAGAAACAGCAAAAGAACCTATCCTCTCATTTTTTGACTAAAAGCAGGGCATAAATTTCTTTTTGTAAAGGTAACAAATTTCCATTTGTAAATATGTCTCCATCTCTTTTTTGTAAAGATATAATTGACATATAAAATTAAATTAATTTCAGATGTGCATGATTCAATATTTGCATATATTATGAAATGATCATCACAATTAAGTCTAATTAATATCCATCACCACACATAGCTATAATTTTTTCCTTGTGATGAGAACATGAAGATCTAGTCTCTTAGAAACTTTAAAATATATAATACCATATTATTAACAAGCTGTATATATACCCATGGTTTACTTATGTTATAACAGCAAGTTTGTACCTTCTTACCCACTTCGCCCATTTTGCCCACTCCCATCCCCTACTTCTGGCTACCACCACTCTGTATCCATGAGCTTGGTGTTATGTTTGGGTTTTTTTTTTGCTTAGAGTCTACATATAAGTGAGATCATATAATAATTGTCTTTCTCAAGGTCCATCCATGTTGTCATAAATGACAATATTTACTACTTTTTTTTATAGCTAAATATTTCATTAATATACATACCATGTCTTCTTTATCCATTTATCTGTTTAGGGGTACTTAGGTTGCTTCCCTGTCTTGGTTATTGTAAATAATGCTGCAGTGAACATGGGAGTCAGATATCTTTCAAGTTAATATTTTAGTTTCCTTTGAATAAATAACTGGAATAAGTGGAATTGCTGAATCATGTGGTAGTTCTAATTTTTTGAGGAGCCTCCATACTGTTTTCTGTAGAGGTTGCACCAATTTACATTCCAAACAACAGTGCACAAGTGTTCCCTTTCTTCTACATCCTTGCTTGTTTGTTTGATAATAGCCATACTAACAAGTATGAGGTGATATCACATTGATTTGCTTGTTTCTGATAATAATTGAAATTCGGTACCTTTTCATGTACCTGTTGGCCATCTGTGTACCTTTTTAGGAAAATGTCTATTTGAATCTTCTGTCCAATTTTTAATCAAATTGTATGTATGTATGTATGTATGTATGTATGTACCTGCTATTGAGTTGTATGAGTTTTTTTATATATTTTGGATATTAATGCCTTATTGGATAAATTTTGTAAATATTTTTTTTTCATTCAGTGTTAACATTTCATTTTATTGAGGTTTTCCTTGCTGTGCAGAAGCTTTTTAGTTTGATATAGTCCCATTTGTCTATTTTTGTTTTCATTGCCTTTGCTTTTGATGTCTAATCCAAAAGATCATTGCCTCTTGTAGAGGTTTTACAGTTTCACTTCTTAAATTCAGGTCTTTAATCTATTTTGTGTCGGAGCCATTCTTATCAAGGCTCTCATAACTGAGATCTAGGCAACTTCGCCTTGGGACAGGGTCTGCCTCGCCCTGTGCTATCTGATAGGATAGACAGCATAAAGTCAGTTGCCCTGACATGCCCTGATTTGCCCTGGGCCCCTTGAGCCATTTGCTTAAACTAATCTGACCTTGCAGCCCCTTCCTCTCCCGGGACCCTTCTGCATTTTTGGGTCATATAAGGAAATGGAATGTTCTACGGTTCGATATCCAAGGCAACCATGATTATACAAATCCTCCCCTTTATATACTCTACCCCTACCTACAATAAACGAGGTTTGATCAGAACTTTGTCTTGCCTCCATTCTTCGCGTCTCCTGTCCCCCATTCTCTTGCAGATTGTCTCCTCGAGTCTCACGTCTGGTCGGAGCTCCCGTTAGTCGTCCCGTGGGAAGGGACAATTTTGAGTTAATTTTTGTGCATGATGTAAGATAGTGGTCTAGTTTCATTCTTTTGTGTGTGATTGTCCTGTTTTCCCAACACCATTTATTAAAGAGACTGTCCTTTCTCTATTTTATATTCTTGGCTCCTTTGTTGTAAATTAATTGACAAGATATAAGTGGGTTTATCTCTTGGCTAATTTGTTTAATTGATTTATGTGCCTGTTTTTATGCCAATACTATACTGTTTTGATTATTATAGCTTTGTAATATAGTTTGAAATTAGGGCTTGTGATGTCTCTGACTTTGTTCTTTTTCTAGATTGTTTTGGTTATTTGAGGTCTTTGTGGTTCCACATATATTTTAGAATTTTTTTTGGTTCTATTTCTGTTAAAAATGCTATTGGAATTTTGATAGGTATTACATAAAATCTGTAAATTGCTTTGAGTACTGTGAACATTTTAACAAAATTAATTCTTCCAATTCATAAACACAGAATATCTTTCCATTTATTTGTGTCTTCTTTAGTTTCTTTCATCAACATCTTATAGTTTTTAATGTATAGGGCTTTCACCTTCTTGGTTTAATTTATTCCTAGGTATTTAATTCTTTTTGATGTAATTATAAATGTGATTATTTTCTTAATTTCTCATTTTGATAGTTTGTTATTAGTGTATAGAAACATAACCTATTTATTGATATGGATTTTGTTAGGTTTATTTTTAACCTATTTATCAATTATAACAGTTTTTTGGTAGATTCTTTAGTGTTTAATATATAAAATATCATGTCATCTGTAAATAGTGACAGTTTTACTTTTTCCTTTCTGATTTAGATGCCCTTTATTTATTTTTCTTTTCTGAAAGAAAAGAAAATGGCTAGGACTTCCAATACTATGTTGGAAAAAAGTGGTAAGAGTGAGCCACTTTTTCTGATATTAGAGGAAAATATTTCAGCTTTTCACCATTGAGTATGATATTAGTTGTGGGCTTGTCATATTTGGCCTTTATTATATTGAGGTACACTTCCTCTATAACGACTTTGTTGAAAGTTTTCGTCATAAATGGATGTTGAATTTTATCAAATGCTCTTTCTGCATCTATTGAGATGATTATATAATTTTATCCTTTATTTTGTTAATGTGGTAGATGCTGAACCATCCTTGCATCCCTGGAATGAATTTTGTTGAGGACTTTTGCATCTATGTTCATCAGGAATATTGGCTTGCAATTTTCTTTTTCTCCTCTCCCTCTCTTAATCACCAGAGATGAGTCTTATCTCTGGAGAAAATACCAATTTGAGGCTGCTTAACCATACTAAACTTTATAACATTCAAATTTTATCAAATAGTTCTTATCTCCCATTAGTTTCACCCATATAGTTATTTCTCCACAATTATTGGTTCTAGAAGCCCAAGCTCCTTTTCTTTTGTCTTGTCATGTTACCACAATTTATCACCTTTTGTAAAAATTGTATATAAGCTGCCAGGCCTAACAGCTTTTTGGGATTTTCACTTTTTTCTTTTGATGTAAAATAAACCTTTTCTCCTATTAATCCGTTTTTTTCTCAGTTTAACTTGGAGGCCCTAGCCTTTGAACTTCAGAGGGCAAAAGAAAAGTTTTCCCACCCTAACACAGAAAAACACTTTATTTGCGTTTACATTTATTACATATTATACAACTCAGGAACAGTCAAATGGAAGAGATGCATAGGGGAGGATATGCGGGAAGGAGTGCAGGGATTTCATGCCCTCCCTAGGTGTGCCACACACCGAGCACATCAATGTGTTCTAGAAGTGAAAGTTCTCTGAAGCTTGTTGATCAGAAGTTTTCATAGAGCTCAATCTCTACCTACCTTTCCCTGACTGGAGGTTGGTGGGTGGTAATGAAAGTTCCAGTTATCTAATCACTTGGTCTTTCTGGTGACCAGCCCTATCTAGGAGGCCCACCCTAAGCTACCTCATTAACATAAATAAGTGTGATCAAAAGGGGGCTCATTATAAGTAACAAAATACAGTCCTGTCACTCAGGAAATTCCAAGAGTCTTAGGAGCTCTGTGCCAGGACTGGGGCAAAAGCCAAATGCATATTTTTATTGTACCTCAGTAAGATATATAGGTCTAGAGCTCAGAAGAGGATGAGGTCCCAGGATTAAGCTTCAGCAGCTCTGGCATTTAGGATTCTCTCCCTTGCCTCCTGAAAAGTATGGACACAGTGGATGGTCTCTGGCTCCCACCCCTCAACTCTGCTCTGGCACACCAGGTGGTGTCGTAGACTTCTTTCCCAGGTTCACTGTCCCCTGAGCTTCCACGCAAGACAGGGCCCAGGTCCTCTTTCCTCTGGAGTCAGGATTCCTGAAGTCAATTGTTAAATGATTCAGCATGCAAAATAACTTTTTAAAATTCAGCCCACATAGTCCATACCACTGAAATGTGTTTAGTTCTATTTCAAATATCATGTGCCTCAGCTGATCAAATATTTACTCCAGGCATTCAGAGGCTTCTAGTTTTACCATCAGTTCTGGTTACCTATCGCTGCATAACAAACTGCCTCAAATATAATAACTTAACAAAATAACAATAGCATATATTTTGTACTTGAATCTGTAAATGGGCAGGGCTCACTTGAGTTCAACTTGTCTCTTTTCCATTTGTGGCAGTTTGAAGGCTGGGGCTGGGATCAAATGATCCCCAGTTCTGGTGCCTGGGCTGGGAAGACCCAGACTGTTGCAACTAGGACCGCTGGTGCTCCTCAGACATCAGTCTGTGTGGTCTCCAGTAGAGTGGCTTTGGGGCAACCAGACTTGTAACCTGTTTGCTTAGGTAGAGAGAGAGAGACAAAAAAGCTGTATCACCTTTTATGGCCCAATCTTTCTGAAGTTCTCAGTGTCTCTTCTGCTACATTCTGTTCCTCACAAATGAGTCACTAGGCCAATGTATTCAAAGAGAGAGGAATTAGATTCCCTTTTGATGGAAGAGTATCCAAGAAATTGCAGATGTATTTTAAAATCACCATACTATAATAGAACAGGATAAATTTAAAAGGACCCAAGGGAGCTCAGCTACTTTAAAGCTCAGATTTTTCAGATGTGCAAGCGAAGGCTTAAAGAGGAAAACAGCGTTGCTCAAACTTTCCACTCAAAACAAGAATTGAGCTGAAATAAAAACATTCTCTTGATTCTTAATCTTTGAGACTGTGCCTCAGAATTAAGACATTTATTTCTATACTTATTATTATTCCTCGATTACTAGTGATTTTTTTTGACATTTAAACTAGTCAGTAAATAATATTACATTATTTATGTAACATGAAACCACGAAGGGGATCAGAACATGTCACTCCAAAATATGCTACTTTGGCATTGTTTTGGTCCATTCAGGCTGCTATATCAAGAACCACAGACTGGGTGGCTTATAAACAACATTTATTTTTCACAGTTGCAGAGGCTGGAAGTCCAACTCCAATAGATTTGGTGTCTGGTGAGAACTGTTTCTTAGACAGTTGCTTTCTGGATGCATCCTCACATGGTGGAAGGGGCAAAGGAGATCTCTGGGGTCTCTTTTATAAGTGCACTGATCCCATTCATGGGGGCTCCACCCTCATAACCTAATCACCCCTGAAAGCCCCCACCTCCTAATACCATCACATTGAGGGTTAGATTTCAACATACAAACATTCAGACCATAGCAGGCATATCAATTATTTAAGCTGAGAGCAATTGAGAAACAGTCAATGCAGGAAGGGCCCTCTGACCTCCTTCTTTCTACCTAAAAGTAGGCATACAATTCCTATGAGAAAAGTTGTCTTCTTGGTACCAGGAAGAAGAGAACATTCTTATCACCTGAGACAGAAATCAACACTGAGATGAATCTGTATAAATAAACCTACTAAAATAACCCTTATCTTCCATTAGTTTCCCCTGTGTATTTCCTAGTCAGTTTTCCACAATTTACCATCCTTATCCAAACCCCTTTTTCCTTTGTCTTGTCACATCCTCCAAATGTATTGTTCTTTGTTGAAATGGTAAATAAGCTCTCAGTCCTATCTATTTTGTCGGTCCTCATTTCTTATACATAAAGGCCCTAATTACAAGTAAAAATATTAACCTGAAATAAAAATTGTATGTTTTTCTCTTGTTCCTCTGTCTTTTGTCATTTTAATTCTCAAGCCCAATTACAGAACCTAAGAGGGGAGGAAAACTCTTTCCTTCCCAACGGTATACATAATGTGTTAAAGTATTTTAAAAACATTTAAAATTTTTAAAGTATTTTAAAAGAGCAGAAGCACTTTTAAAAACAATTCTCCTAACTCTTCTTTGGCTTTTTTGAAAGAGATTGGTTTGCTTAAGTTAAAGTCGCAGTGATTTTTCAGGGGCGTAAATGCAGCAATGGAAATGTTCAAGAAAAATGCCTTATAACTTGAAGGGATCAAATTCAATAGCACCTTAGTCCCCATTTATCAATGCAACTAAAATGTGGCAATGGAACAAACTTGAAATAAATTTGAAAACAACATGACCCTGCTTGACTGCTTCATTTTTCTTTACATGTGTGCTTTCTAATAGAATCAAGGAACTTTAAGAAGCATTAGTACATCTGACTTGCTTCGAAAGTAGAGAAAATAAAGCCAGGAGAGATTCAAATGATTTGCTTAATTGAACCGCTCATCCACCCAGAAGACCTAGAACTAAAATGATGCCTAGTACAGCTAATACTTACTGATCACCATGTGCTAAAAACTGTTTACATTTCCTGTTATCACACAGTCCAGTGGGACAGTTGTTATTGTTATTAGACCTTGGAGGCCTAGACAGGGTAAATGAATTGCTCTAGTTACCCAGTAGTATACTTGTTCAGCAAGGATTTGTACTTAAATGTGTCTGACACATTCCACACATTTCACTGAGCCCCACTGCAGCCCTCTCTGCAATCCTCTTAAGACAAGTCATGTTGCTTTTGGCTTTTAAAAAGGCTATCGAGAGCTGCGGGCTTCAGTGCAGACACGGCCAAGTGCAAGAACCACACCACGCACAACCAGTCCCAAAAATGGCACTGAAATGGCATCAAGAAACCCCAGTCACAAAGATATGAATCTCTTAAGGGGTGGACCCCAAGTTCCTGAGGAACATGCACTTTGCTAAGAAGCACAATAAGATTGGGCTGAAGAAGATGCAAGCCAACAACGCCAAGGCCATGAGTGCATGTGCTGAGGCTACCAAGGCCCTCATAAAGCCCAAGGAGGTCAAGCCCAAGATTGCCAAGAGCAGCACCCACAAGCTCAGTCGACTTGTCTACATCGCTCACTCTAAGCTTGAGAAACATGCTCATGCCTATATTGCCAGGAGTCTCAGGCTCTGCTGGCCAAAGTCCAAGGCCAAGGCTCAAACCAAGGCCCAGGTTGCAGCTGCAGCTCCAGCTCAGGCTCAGACTCAGGCTCAGGCTCAGGCTCAGGCTCCCAAAGGTGCCCAGACCCTCACAAAGGAAGGCTCCAGAGCAGAAGTCCATCTGTCAATGTGAGGATCGAAGGACTGGTGTGACCTTGGGCTGCTGTCTGTGTTGGGCTAGTGTTGTCATATGCTATTTGTAGAAATAAACCTGAGGCAGAATTTGTCTTAAAAAAAAAAAAAAAGGCTATCAAGTCAGGAGGGGTCTTCCCACTTTCTACAACCCAGAAAATAAAGAGTTAAGAAGAAAGCTTTAAGGACAGATTTATCTTTTTCTATCCTTAATTTCTTTGGCTTTTGCTTTTCAGTGAGTTTTACTTATGTTTTTGATCATTGAGATTTTAATATGATTTGCATAGTATTTCTCAGTGTAACTTATAAGATTCCTAGAGCTGATTGGCCTAGGACCCAATCAAAATTTTTCCTGAAATTAACAGTCATTTAAACCTTACATTTTAAAGAGACCACTAAAGGTGAACACACAATGCAATATACATATGATGTATTATTGAATTGTATACTTGAAACCTACATAATTTTATTAATCAATGTCTTTGCAATAAATTTAATTTTAAAAAAAATAAAATAAAGAGACCATTAGAATCTAGCTGACTTTCTACCTATTGACTCTTCAAACTTTAGTATGTTAACTTTTTATACTCATATAGATTTTATGCCACTTTTAAGTCATTTCACTTATATTTTGTGATTTTTCTGACTTGACTTTAGATGACTGTAAATACCAATTATGATAACAAACATAAACAAATGGGTAAAAACTTAAGTACTTGATACATGTGACACAATTCTAACTGGGTAACAGTAAGAAACTTCAGGCGCTCAGGACTGATAACAGCCTACTACATCTGCTGGCCTCATGGGCCTCTGTCAGCTTCTGGAAGGGAGGCCTTTCATTTGGTTTCCCTACCTCCTTGTCCACAGAACCTGCTTACTTTTTTTTTCTGGGTGAGACAGAACTAAAACCTTAGAGAACTGACCAGGTTTGACATCTTTCTTGGAAGGGTGAAAGAAGTGAACCCACATGTCTTCCATTCACACTGTATGATAGAAACTGTGTCTCCTTGTGTGATCCTTATGGCAGCCTGTGAGGTGGCGGTCTGCACTCCCTCTTCTTCCTAAGTGGCATCCCACCTTTCCCCAGCATAGCCCATACCTCAGAGGATGCCCATTCTGCTTTCCTTTAGAATAGCATGTGATCTAAGAAGAACGCCCCTCCCTACCCATGGCTGGTTCAGGAATGAGCAAGTGATTCAGCCAGTAAAATGTGAACAGGAAGTCTGATCAGAAACTTCTGAGGAAAATCTCCTTTTTCTCAGGAGAGAACAAGAGAAAATGTGGTCTCACTTATTCCCCCTGGACACTGTTAGCACCATGCAGCTACCTTGCTGCGATCAGAGGTGAGGCAGTTATGGAGCATGGGAGATGGAAAGCCCTTGATGTGACTGTGTGATGGAGCTGCTAAGCTGATGTTTCTCAATGCGAAGACTATTGGTACTTGAGCAGAATAATTCTTTGTTGTGACTGTCTACTGTAAATATCGATGAGCTCTACCCTCTTGCAGCCCCAGGAATTGTGACTACCAGAAAATCCATACCCCTGTTTCCAAACACCCCTGTTTGGGTGGTGGTATGACCCCTTCCCCATTGAGAACCATGACACTATGTGAGATTTTAAAAAAAAGAAGAAGACGAAGAAGAAGAAGACGAAGAATAAGAAGAAGACGAAGAAGAAGAAGACGAAGACGAAGAAGATGAAGACGAAGAAAGAAGAAAGAAGAAGAAGAAGAAGAAGAAGAAGAAGAAGAAGAAGAAGAAGAAGAA